>CM046852.1:26755221-26985221 GCA_025618425.1 Heliocidaris tuberculata | reverse complement strand
GTGGCAGTTATCTGATTTGAAAAGGTCCCCTTTTCAGAAGGAGAAAAGGGGGCACTTATCAGAAGGGGAAAGGGCACCGATTACAAAGGAAAAGGGGCACATTTGGTAGTAAAAACAAGGCATTTATCAGAGAGAAAGGGGCATTTTTCAGAAATAAAAAAGGGCACTTTTGGGGTACTTGAAAAAGTGGGGCACTGTGTCCCACACAATGGAATTCGATTACGGTTTACACATTTTATTTTTAAAGTTAAAGAATATTATGCGAAGGAGCGTATACTAGCGACCAGCGACAAGATTTTTCCATTACTGAATTGTGAAACTTTACCACTTTAAAGCCTTTCCGAGAGGCGAAACATTGTATTGTAGCCTTTAGTCACTTGCTTTACTTTTCTAACACATTACTTGACATTTTTGTAATACCTTTTGAGCATCTCTCTCTATAAATTATGCTTTTTACATTCTGAAATATTCCATAGATTTTCATTTTTATGGTGTTTGATGAAAATACATGTATAACTCTTTTCATAGAAATCGTGATTTCTACGATATCCTATGCTTTTTCTTCCCCTTTCTCTTTCTCTCTCTCTCCCCCCTTTATTCATTTTTCTCCTCTCCTCCCTCCTTTTCCCTTCCATCTCTGTCTCTGTCTCTCTCTCTCTCTCTTTCTTTCACTCATCTCTCTTTCGCTCTAGGCTTTTGATGTCTAAATTCATGATTATCATTTTATTTTTCTGAATCTACTTTCGGTTGTTTGATGATGTATAATTAAGTTTTGCTTCCCCCTTTATCTCTCTCTCTCCGTTCTCTCATTCCACAGATTTACATTTCTCTCTTTCTCTTGGTCTATCCATCTCTCTCTTTCTCTTGGTCCTGTCTCTCTCTTTCTCTTGGTCTATTTGTCTCTTTCTCTTGGTCTATCTGTCTCTCTCTTTCTCTTGGTCTATTTGTCTCTTTCTCTTGGTCTATCCATCTCTCTCTTTCTCTTGGTCTATTCATCTCTCTCTTTCTCTTGGTCTATCTGTCTCTTTCTCTTGGTCTATCCATCTCTCTCTTTCTCTTGGTCTATTTGTCTCTTTCTCTTGGTCTATCTGTCTCTCTCTTTCTCTTGGTCTATTTGTCTCTTTATCTTGGTCTATTCATCTCTCTCTTTCTCTTGGTCTATCCGTCTCTCTCTCTTTCTCTTGGTCTCTCCATCTCTCTCTTTCTCTTGGTCTATCCATCACTTTCTTTCTCTTGGTCTCTCCATCTCTTTCTTTCTCTTGGTCTCTCCATCTCTCTCTTTCTCTTGGTCTATCCATCTCTCTCTTTCTCTTGGTCTCTCCATCTCTCTCTTTCTCTTGGTCTCTCCATCTCTCTCTTTCTCTTGGTCTCTCCATCTCTCTCTTTCTCTTGGTCTCTCCATCTCTCTCTTTCTCTTGGTCTCTCCATCTCTCTCTTTCTCTTAGTCTCTCCATCTCTCTCTTTCTCTTGGTCTCTCCATCTCTCTCTTTCTCTTGGTCTCTCCATCTCTCTCTTTCTCTTGGTCTATCCGTCTCTCTTTTTCTCTTGGTCTCTCCATCTCTCTCTTTCTCTTGGTCTCTCAATCTCTTTCTTTCTCTTGGTCTATCCGTCTCTCTTTTTCTCTTGGTCTCTCCATCTCTCTCTTTCTCTTGGTCTCTCCATCTCTTTCTTTCTCTTGGTCTCTCCATCTCTTTCTTTCTCTTGGTCTATTCGTCTCTCTTTTTCTCTTGGTCTCTCCATCTCTCTCTTTCTCTTGGTCTATCCATCTCTCTCTTTCTCTTGGTCTCTCCATCTCTCTCTTTCTCTTGGTCTCTCCATCTCTCTCTTTCTCTTGGTCTCTCCATCTCTCTCTTTCTCTTGGTCTCTCCATCTCTCTCTTTCTCTTGGTCTATCCATCTCTCTCTTTCTCTTGGTCTCTCCATCTCTCTCTTTCTCTTGGTCTCTCCATCTCTCTCTTTCTCTTGGTCTTTCCATCTCTCTCTTTCTCTTGGTCTCTCCATCTCTCTCTTTCTCTTGGTCTATCCATCTCTCTCTTTCTCTTGGTCTCTCCATCTCTCTCTTTCTCTTGGTCTATCCATCTCTCTCTTTCTCTTGGTCTATCCATCTCTCTCTTTCTCTTGGTCTCTCCATCTCTCTCTTTCTCTTGGTCTCTCCATCTCTCTCTTTCTCTTGATCTCTCTATCTCTCTCTTTCTCTTGGTCTCTCCATCTCTTTCTTTCTCTTGGTCTATCCATCTCTCTCTTTCTCTTGGTCTCTCCATCTCTCTCTTTCTCTTGGTCTCTCCATCTCTCTCTTTCTCTTGGTCTCTCCATCACTTTCTTTCTCTTGGTCTCTCCATCTCTCTCTTTCTCTTGGTCTCTCCATCTCTCTCTTTCTCTTGGTCTCTCCATCTCTCTCTTTCTCTTGGTCTATCCATCTCTCTCTTTCTCTTGGTCTCTCCATCTCTCTCTTTCTCTTGGTCTCTCCATCTCTCTCTTTCTCTTGGTCTATCCATCTCTCTCTTTCTCTTGGTCTCTCCATCTCTCTCTCTTTCTCTTGGTCTCTCCATCTCTCTCTTTCTCTTGGTCTATCCGTCTCTCTCTTTCTCTTGGTCTCTCCATCACTTTCTTTCTCTTGGTCTCTCCATCTCTCTCTTTCTCTTGGTCTCTCCATCTCTCTCTTTCTCTTGGTCTCTCCATCTCTCTCTTTCTCTTGGTCTCTCCATCTCTCTCTTTCTCTTGGTCTCTCCATCTCTCTCTTTCTCTTGGTCTCTCCATCTCTCTCTTTCTCTTGGTCTCTACATCTCTCTCTTTCTCTTGGTCTCTCCATCTGTCTCTTTCTCTTGGTCTCTCCATCTCTCTTTTTCTCTTGGTCTATCTCTTTCTCTCTTTCTCTTGGTCTCTCCATCTCTCTCTTTCTCTTGGTCTATCCATCTCTCTCTTTCTCTTGGTCTCTTCATCTCTCTCTCTTTCTCTTGGTCTCTCCATCTCTCTCTTTCTCTTGGTCTCTCCATCTCTCTCTTTCTCTTGGTCTCTCCATCTCTCTCTTTCTCTTGGTCTATCCATCTCTCTCTTTCTCTTGGTCTCTCCATCTCTCTCTTTCTCTTGGTCTCTCCATCTCTCTTTTTCTCTTGGTCTCTCCATCTCTTTCTTTCTCTTGGTCTCTCCATCTCTCTCTTTCTCTTGGTCTCTCCATCTCTCTCTTTCTCTTGGTCTCTCCATCTCTCTCTTTCTCTTGGTCTCTCCATCTCTCTCTTTCTCTTGGTCTCTCCATCTCTCTCTTTCTCTTGGTCTCTCCATCTCTCTCTTTCTCTTGGTCTCTCCATCTCTTTCTTTCTCTTGGTCTCTCCATCTCTCTCTTTCTCTTGGTCTCTCCATCTCTCTCTTTCTCTTGGTCTCTCCATCTCTTTCTTTCTCTTGGTCTCTCCATCTCTCTCTTTCTCTTGGTCTCTCCATCTCTCTCTTTCTCTTGGTCTCTCCATCTCTCTCTTTCTCTTGGTCTATCTCTTTCTCTCTTTCTCTTGGTCTATCCATCTCTCTCTTTCTCTTGGTCTCTCCATCTCTCTCTTTCTCTTGGTCTCTCCATCTCTCTTTTTCTCTTGGTCTCTCCATCTCTTTCTTTCTCTTGGTCTCTCCATCTCTCTCTTTCTCTTGGTCTCTCCATCTCTCTCTTTCTCTTGGTCTATCCGTCTCTCTCTTTCTCTTGGTCTCTTGGTTTCTCTGTCTCTCTTTCTCTCAATATCAGTCTCTCCTTTTTCTCCCCCCCCCCCCCCCCCCCCCCCCCCCCTCTCCATTAGGTGTAAAAATTTTCCTTTTTAAATTCCCTTCAACAAACCATAGAAGTGAAGGAAACAGCTTTGGGAGAATAATTTTGCTTATTCACAGGATAACATTAAAAATATTTTGCAACTTTTCATATTCCATTATTTTTGTAAATGCACATCTTCCAATGTAAGTTCAATTTTCCATGAGTAATGACGACTGCATTGTGTTACGAGGTCAGTATGCCTCTTTTATAATTTGATATTATATCACATTTCTGCATTTTTCCAACGGGAATTGTTTATGTGAATGAATGAAAGAACTTCATTACCAAAAATTGATCACAATATAGTATACATTTGAAAAACAAATCTTTGGTAATAGGACACCACTAGATAGTAATACTGCTAGTTCCCACGCATATAGGCATTCTCTATTCTTTAAATGGGTAACAATTAACAAAAGAAGTCGTAGAACAGACAATTCAAAATATAATTCTATTTTATTTATTCCTCCTTTTCCCACATAATAAAAAAATATATATTCAGAAGAGTAGAAAGTACAATGAATTCCTACGTAGTCGCATAAGAACAATCAATCACTAAGCCAGTTTGTAATTAGTTCGTGCTACAAATGACCCTGAAATGACCCCAATTTGTAAGCGCACACGCATTAGTTTTGGCAGATGCGCTATACTTGTTTAACAACTAATATCATACTGGTGTGCACACTGTGGTATGTAAAAGTTAATTGTACTCTGTACAAACGACCTTTATCTGCACATGCAAAAATTATAATTATGAACTGGCTTATAATAGACCGCTTCGGTAATGTATGCAAATTTTATACATACCTTTCAAACAAAGGTTGTTCTTGACAACCTGAAAGCTTGCCGGACATAGCAACAAGTAATGTATGCAAACTGGATTCCAAGCATTGAGGCTCATTTATAAAAAGCAGGTTAATGGAATAGCTCGTCTCTAGGTGCTCAGAGAAGAGATGTGCATAAATTTGAATACATTACAGAACCAGTCTATTGCATAACACACAAAATATGAACATCACAGTGGAGTAATGAGGAGGCTCGTTAACACACGAGGCGGTAGACTGCAGTAATTAATTCAGAACACAGTAGCACTTCTTGCATATCATACCTGCTGCTCCAAAAGATATCTTTGCTAGCCAGTGAATAGACCTCTTTACTAATGTATTTCAATTTACGCATGTTTCTCTCCAGAATCCTTAGTTACCAATTATTCAGTGCACCTGCTTTGCATAATTGCATCTCTATGGATGGAATCCATTTTGCATACATTGGTTGTTGCCATATCAGGCCAGCCTCTGGCAAGCTTTTGAGCCGTTAAGAGAAAATTTTGTTCAAGAAGTATGCATAAAATTAGTAAACAGGTCTATTCACTGCCTAGCAAAGATATCTTTTGGAGCAGCAGGTGTGATATTATTCATGTTTCATTTTACCTAAATATTAAAGATGTCATGCACAATAAGCATAATTGTCCTGTCATAAATGAATTACACATACATGTAGATATAGGCCCATATTCTCGAAAGTGGCCTAAGGTAAAGGGGAATGAAAGGCAACAAACATTAGCCTATAATCATTTAGATAATTGTTAGCCTATTACAAATATCTTGAAATTACATCTATTTGATTATTTAAGGAGAACAATGTCTCAAAAAAGTTGTAGTTTCCTTTCTAGACATTATCCCATGGGGGCTGCCATTTTCTTTACAAAGTAATATCAGAGCAGTGCTATTTGTGAGATACCCACTGACCTATACACCAGCCACGATGAAACTCATGATCACCTGTGGAATGCATGACACTGGATTTTCTCATTATAAACCATTTTTGCAATCATGTACATTCAAATGAAGATACTTTTATCCTGTCATATAATCTCTTTGTGTCAAGATATTTGGTTCAGCTGTTTCATAGGTGGGGCAGTTTCTTTTGTTAAACAGGATTTGATATGCACAAATTTTTGCTTGGTTAGACAAAGTTTTGTCAATTCTTTAAAGAAGTGACAAAGACCTACATACAACTGCTCCTAGATATCACCTGTGCGAGATGCTGGGGGTACCAAGATGGCTGCCATTCTGCATTGGTGGCTTTAGTTGTACAATAGCTTTTCATTATGCAGCATCATATTCATTGTGTACAGATAAATGGACATGTACTACTATGACATCACAGTTTTTTTCGAAATGGCAGCCCCCATGGGATAATATCTAGCAAGGAATCTGCAAACTTTAGATTGTTCTCCTTAATGAGTAATCAAATAGGAGTATTTTAAAGATATTTTGAACAGGCTGACTATTTCCACATGATTATCAGCTAATGTTTGTTGAGTTTCATTCTCCTTTAAGCCAGGCTTAACTCAGGCCACTGATTTATGGAAGGCCATTCATCAACCGCAAAGTCCCATATAAATTACTATATTTATGTAACAAACTAAAGAAAATAAATTATTTTCTGGCATGAAATGAGCCTTAGAAATCAATTCTATCGTGTCGGTTTTTGTATTTGCATTTAGTCCCAGAACTATGGTGATTTTGTAGGATTAAAAGAGGATGATATTTGGTTCTTCATAACTCGGTGGCCTAAATCTACACACTTAGGCGGGGGCTTAAGTTAGGCACCTTTCGAGAATACGGGCCATAAGTTTCATGGACTTGATCAGTTAAAAAGTGAAAATGAACTTTTTACCAATCATGCAAATTCAGGCCATATGGTATCCCAAATTAGCTCCTCTTTCTACAACAGTGATAAAATTTCCCTTCTACTGTATGTGAAATACAAAAATAGAATTTATTTGAAAAGCATTGAATATATAACATACATATACCCTGAAAAAAATAACAGCACATGGTTTATAGTTTCAATTTCATAATTCATTCAAACAGAATACCTGTATATGTAAAATGCATAGTACTCAAGGCCTCTATTCCTTTCTATGAAAGGTATCCTAAAATAAAAGTTACCACAGCTTCCCATTTATCACTATTCAAATAGAAGAACTGTATACACATAATGAAAGACTCAACGTAGCATAAAGGCAATATCTAAACACATTATCAAAAAGTAAACACCCTGTCACTTTTCAAGCCCGTAAGATATTCACACAAAGATAACATTGGAGCCACATGGGCACCAATTTGAAAAAGGTATGTTGATAGCACCAAAGAGAACACTCTACAATTTTCATCATCATTTTTCAATAAAACAGAAATAGAAAATATGTTTTTCTTTCATAATAAAACCACATTCTACAGCATCAGCATGGCAGAAAATAAGTTTAGAGGGGACTGATATTGTTTGAAGACATAAATTATTCCATACAAACTTATGCGACATTCAAATGCTTAAAATGCATGAGCAGAAAGAGCACAAAATTTCTGCACACAATATGTCCATCTTTGTTGCATGACCATATAACAAGAGACAAGAATAAGCTTTAAAATCCTTAAATTGACAATTCATTGAGAGGTTAAAGTTGGCAGTGGTAAAAATGACAGAGATAAACGTGCATTTTCAACTCTCTGACAAATTTGACACATACAAAATTAGATATATAATTTGAGTTGAAAGAAATTTGGGTTCAAAATCACTTCATAGAATAAAAACAAGATGAATGAGCCTGCGTCTCCTATATGCCTCTGCCTAAATTCAGTTGACGGCTCAAACTGTTCTTGAAATATTGTGATAACCAGAATAAAAGCCTTTAATGACATGTTAACTGACCTCCTCTTTGACACTTGACCTTACAACTTATAACCCATAAGTCTGATCACTTTATCTCCTCCTAGTCATGAATACAAAATAGTTGAGATATGGTGATAACAAAGGTAAAAAAACATTAATTTCACATACACCTGTATAATGACCTCTATGACCTGTCACCTTTGACCTACGTGAACAAAAATCTAATCAGTTCGTTTCATTATGGTGATGCATACTAGTTCCAAGTTTGAAGTTAATGGATCAAATGGTTCCTGAGATATCACATTAAGGCTAAAAACCTGCAATTTCAGAACTGACCTCCATGACCTTTGACCTACGTATCCCAAAATCTAATCAGATCGTCTTTCTATGGTGATACATACTAGTACCAAGTTTGAATTTCATACCTCAAATGGTTCTTGAGATATCACGTTAACAAGACTAACATCTGCAATTACAGAAATTGATCTATGACTTTGACCTTTGACCTACATACCCCAAAATCTAATCAGATCATTTTCCTATGGTGATAGATACCAGCAACAAGTTTAAAGTTGATACCTCAAATGGTTCTTGAGTTATCGCAAGAATGAAACTAACACCTCAAATTTCAGAAATTGGCCTCTGTGACCTTGACCTTCGACCTACATACCCCAAAATCTAATCAGGGGTCTGTAACATAAAGAGATATCAATCTTACAATTGATGTCAATCGTAAGTCTATGGCAAACCATGTACTGAAGAGTTACAACTGATCGTAAGATTGATTGTATCTCTTCATGTTACAGGCCCCAGATCATCTTCCTATGGTGATCATACTAGCACCAAGTTTGAAGTTCACACCTCATGTGGTTCTTGAGTTATCGCTAGAACAAGAAAGCGGGACGGATGGACGGACGGACAATTACCCGAAAACATAATGCCGCCGGCACCACCTTCAGTGGGTGGAGGCATAAAAACAAGGCTACATGCAGCTCACAAGAGCAACAGCTCATGAGACAACAGCCCATGAGACCTACATTGTAGGTCTGGCAGACCTTCTGAAACTCTGTCGGAGGGGGGTTTTTTTTGGTGACAGGCATGTATTTCACCTGTATCTTTTCATTGCCTCCTTTTATGCCTCAAACCTGAAGCAAAATAGCTATGATAATGATAAAAATGCATAATGGCTTCAAGCCAAGGCTACAAGCCTTGCACTTTGCATGTGCATTAAAATGGGCTGCAAATATGATTTGCAATTATTTCAGATCACGCATTACTTGAATTAGAAAAAAAGCATAAACACAAATACCAATGCAAATGATTAAATCCTAAAGGCTAGTTTACTTTGGTGGTCTAAACTAGCTATACGAGCTCTGTGGCTTATCAATCTGGTACTGGCCACAGAGCTATACAGCCCATGCCTATACTGTGTGTGGAGGAGGATATCAACCAAAAAATCTAGATCTAAATATCACCATTTCCCACATACTGTGAGCCATGCAAACCACCCTCGGAGTTTGCTAAAGGGGTTACCTTCCAGGATCAACTAAGATTGTAAAAATTGAATGAATAAAAAAGAAAAAAAGCCACAAAATCGGCAGGTGTGATCGGGTTCTTTTTTCCTTTCATATGTAACTTGTATATATGGGACTACACCAATCTTTATCTTGCATGTGTAGTCCCATATATACAAGTTACAAGTGCAAGGTAAAAAGAACCCGATCACACCTGCCGATTTTGTGGCTTTTTTTCTTTTTTATTCATTCAATTTTTACAATCTTAGTTGATCCTGGAAGGTAACCCCTTTAGCAAACTCCGAGGGTGGTTTGCATGGCTCACAGTATGTGGGAAATGGTGATATTTAGATCTAGATTTTTTGGTTGATATCCTCCTCCACACACAGTATAGGCATGGGCTGTATACATGTAGCTCTGTGGCCAGTACCAGATTGATAAGCCACAGAGCTCGTATAGCTAGGTCTAAACAAGGGAAGATCCCCAACCACCACCCAACACCTCCCCCTTCTTCCAATTATTTTTAACTTCGTCTGGAAAAAATGAAAATTTTCATCAAGATGAATCAGCTTATGTTTTCTGAAACCCTCAAAGGGTTTCAACATACAGCATACTGTGAAAACCACAAACTTTTACAAGCAAGAATCTTTAACAAGTCATCAAGTTTAAAAAATGTTTGATGCCATAAAAACAGTTGAATCACAACACTGGAAAAGCAAAAATTTGTATTTCGCAAAAGTTTCTTCAGAGAAAATAAGCAACAATTTGCAAAGGAGTGTTTGACCACAGTGTGTGTTTCTGGTTCATACAGTATGCATTGTATATGCACATACAAATTATACATGTGAAAACTAGCCATACATTTAAATTGTGACATTCTGAGTTTTTAACAAATAATTTGGGCATCTACAAACAGCTTACAACCAAGAAGTCTAATTTTCCATCTCTTCGCCGGGCATGTAAAAGCCGACATCATGTCTCAGTTTGTCTATGATCTTATGAATAGCAAGGCTCTCGGACCACGGCATAAGGGGATGCTCTGTCTTACCTGTGGAATATAATCAAACAGTACATGTCAATTTGAGGACAACAAAAAATAAAATTCTTCAGCTGCTAGATGGCGCCAACAGATATTTATCAAATGCTTTTTATTCATCAATGCAGATATTTATCAAATGCCTGCTCCGGGGGAGCATTGGGTCCAGCTTTAGATTGTGTTGTCCCCTTTTGGTCTTTTTGCTTGCGTACAGTACATTTCTATCTATGCACGATCGTCAACTTACTTCAGCTACACAAGGTATTCATTCAGTTTTGCCTATATTTTGTATCATTTCATCAGTCATAAAGAAGATATTTTAGAAGATGACTATTTCACAACTTTGTAAGTTCTTAACAGAGAGAGGCGTAACTTGCAACGGTAAATGAAAGAGAGAAGCTTGTCAGTTTTGCATCAGACAGCCATGGCTACGTAAGATACAGTCTCACTCAGTCACTCTTATTTTCCTCCGCCCAGCACATCGTTGCTTTGCAACGGAACCCCATACCACAGAAACACTTAATTTGTATAATTTAAATCAATTTTGAAGTCACTTTTTAATAACGTTTTAGACCCGTTCTTGAATAAGACACATCAGCTGATCAATAGGAAAACCCATAAATGCACTGGAAGTAGGCGTCATAACAACAGTAGTATAGCACCGCCATCGGCAATTGTCTTACAGCTATTGTCGATCCCTCGAATTAGTTTCCATAATTCAATTCAATTAAATTCAACGCATTCATTATCCATTTTAATGAATGGAAATTCTTTTGTTTACAGGCATAATACATGAACATACAGAAGAGTATGTGATATGACAATCAAAATATTTTTCTGTGATTTTGCTATTTCTGCTGTGTATTATGTTTAACTCATAGCATGCTGAGTAAAAAATAATGCATAAACATCACAAAAATGTAATATTGAACTGCTGTGGGTTAAAATGGATTACATGTATATGGATTGTATTACCGAACAGCACTGTATTACTGAACGCGTACAGTTAAGCACCTAAAATGGCTTTCACACGCGTGGGACTAGTCGCTATGCGTATGTTCTCCACACTATTTGACACACAGAACACAGGGCAGAAGATCATAAAATGAGGGAAAAAACATATGTAATATCTTATAACCTGCTCTCTCATCACCCCCAGTCTTCATCCCATTGGCCCCAAATCGGGGTAGGATGTGTCTTTTTCCCATAGGTGGCACATGTTCGGTAATACAATACCCTTTTTCAAGGGACCAAAACGCTGCGTCGTTGGAAAGGGGTTCGCTCGGAAGGGAATATCGTATTAAATCTACGTTGTCTTTTTCAAATTCCACCAACTTCTTTTTCTGTAGCAGGACTTTAAGCATTCATTATCTAAGTTTGACAGTTTGATATTTTCTTTGCTATTGTTGATTTTCTGAAAAGTGTTCGGAAATAGGATCCACCACCACACATCTTACCCTCATCTATGGCTTGCTTAACAGCATCAGCCTCGTATCGAAGTCCAACTGAGCTGTGGTAATTGAAAGGGCGGTTACAGGCAGGCATTGGGAAATCAAAGACTTCTCCTTGATACATACCTGGAGCTGGGAAGCCTCGTATCAACTCCACCTTACTGGCAACATGGAAACAGTCTCTTAGCTGAATAAAAAATCAAAAATTAAAATAATAGTAATAAAGATAACGATATACTACTATGGACTTCTCTCTGATAAAGACCTGGAGTTCGACATCGGTATAGCCTCGTATCAACTACATAGAAGCAGTCTTTAAGCTGCATATGAACAAGTCAAATGGCACGATTGTCTTGCCTGCGCCATGCAATTGGTGTCCTAGGTGTTACGGTACAAAAGGTCCATGCCAAGTTTGCCAACATTCACCCAACAGGATAGAAAATGTCTTTGAAAAGTAAAGGTCAGGCAAGTGACTAATGTAATTTGACAATCTGTAGATTTAAATCCCTACATGTATCTCTGTAATTGAGTTTAATACATGTACAAGCAATTTATGGATCACACATTTCAAAAACTGAACCTAAGATTCAGGTTTAGGAACATAATCTAACTCAACTGACCTTTGACCTACACTTTGGGCCTGAAATTTGTTTCATATTATTTGTTATTCTCTATAACAACTGTGGACCCATTTCATGAAAATTGAACCCATACTTTTGCTTTTGATAAATTATTTATTTTTCAAAATGTTGACACCGCAACCATCAGAAAAGCAGCACCTATATCTCGCTCCTGAGACAAAATTGAAACAGATGTAATAATAGTAATAATATTAATGGACAATTCTACATGTATATCTCTTTCAGTGCCGATGTCACATGTATGTGACAGATAGACTTGTCATTTTCATTCACCTATTGTTCGACCACAGGAAAGGTATATGGTGGTCAATGTACATGTATATAAAAATTTTGAGCATAAATCAAGCATTCTAAATATATATTTATAATTATATGCTACTATAGACCTTTTCAGAAAAAATTGCAGATTTTTGAAAAGATATTACCTTATTTCAACATTAAAAAATAGTAAACAAATGAGAAAAAAAAATTAATGGACAAAAAAACCCCCTCAAATGTAATTTTCAATAATTCTTATGCATTAAGTTGGGTAAAGTAATGATGTTTGGTATCATAAGAAACAATAAATTTCCTACAAGTTCTGTACATGATATGTTGTGAAATAATAGATGGTTAAAGTAGTGCAGACGTTTGAAAAGCAAGCATTGATCACATTTTGGTAAAATTTTGAAGAGAGCTAAACCCCTTGGCACAGTAAGAGATACAGGTACATATGCTCATAATCCATGGAAGCAGTCTTGAAGTTGAATATAGATGAGAAAGAATAGTTCATGACCTATTCTGAACCCATAAGCTGCCAAGCCTATGCCCACTCATTCACGCTGTAATAACACTCACGTGAACGCTTGTTTACTGTTTATTGCTAAGATCCTTGTACATATAGTCTCATAATAGTTATAAAACTATATGTATACAAAACTGTGTATTCAGTCACCAAACCTACTAAATTGTATTGTGTAAAGTGCATAGCAAAGATATGCCTCAGTCACCTTGACCCAATCAAGACCAAACCCACAATAGACTGGGGAAAAAAAAATTATCTATAATGCAAAATATTGTAGCGTTGGTAAGATGAACGGTGTTTAACTTAGAAAATATATCTCTATCCTCAAACTGAAGAATTATATGAAGATGAAGATGGGAGATAACTTAATGTAGAGAAAAATCAGGAGACACAAAATAAGATGAACTGATCACGATGAAGTCTGGTAGTGCTCTGCTTTTATTAAATTAAACTTGGGGCTGCTTTGCCCAAAAATCTACAGAACATAATTTACATAATGTATATTTAAATATTCAAATGAAGAGATAACAATACCAATATGGAGGAGTCTAATAAAATGGGGAAATCCAATTCAATAAATGAACCAATAGGGAAAGAAGGGGATGAGTTGATTAAGTAGGTTGGGATGATATCACATAAGAATGGGAGCTGTCTGAGTTCAACTAAGGAATCAGGGGTGGAATGAAATGAATGAACACACCTGAATAGAGAAGGAATGAAGGTGACCAAACAGAACAAGAGGAAAGGTATCTAGAGTGAGGTGGTGGTGGTGACAACTGAATATCATTAACTAAACTGAATTAATTCCAGACTGCAAGGCAGTGCTGAAAAGAAAACTAATGTAAATTAATTCAACATCCAGATGGACAACAAAAGGAGAGTAGATAGACAAAATATACAGTGAAGTACATGACAAAATAACAGTCTTACAATATTATTTTGCATTATGTGTCAATCTTAATACAAGTAAAGTTGAGTTCTGGTCATGCGATTACATTGTGAAAGAAACTCTGGAAGCAAATGGGAATTAAGGTTGAATATGTAGTTCATAAGAATAGGTGTGTACTGTGAGGTTTTGGAATCATCAAAATGTTAAGAAATTGACGCAAAATCGGTGAAAGCACATGCACTGCACACAGAAATGGCTATATGAGACTGCACACACATGTGGCATGAATGTGTAGTCCAAACACTTCAGCTATTTCTTGTCATATTTCTAATATGAGGGCATTTGACGAGCAATCCTTTCTAGGAGACATTTCTTCTATGATGTTCTTCCAAAATGACATAAAAAGAATGAGATTAAAGCTCACAAATTATTTTTCATCTTTACCAGAACTCAACCGTCTCTTTAAATGCTCATGGTACATGTAAATTACATGGAGAGAACATATGAATCCATATCAGAACTTCTTTTGTCCTATATAAAAAATCACAAGTGCTCACATTGATTCTGCCCTTGGTGCCTACAATAGTTGCCTCGTTATTGCTGAAAACAGAAATGGAGGTCATCAAGTTGGCAACCTTGTTGTTGGGGTACTTTAAGGTCATATTGCAAATCTCATCGACACCTAAACAAGAAAGGAGAAATGAAAATAGCTGAAATTTAAACAATTCAGGAGATCAAAATCAGTAAATATTACACTCTTCTTATCATTAATGTAATTCATCACTATTCACTAATCATCTTTTATTTCCAAGGCATTAATGATCAAGCAATTCTCTATCTCATTTCCAATAAAAATGGGTATACCTACAATGCATAATGCTAACAATCACAAATTTGGTAAACAATTAGTTTTCAGTGCTATTAGCTTTTTAAGAGAGATTTTCAAGAGCACATATAAAATGCAATAGCCAGGATAATAATTTCCAAAGAACTTTGGAGGAGCATCAGAGACATCATACCATATATATTCTCCACAAAACAGCATAGCGGTATTCCTTTTATCACGATTACATTGAGACAAGAAAATCAGAAGGGGGTTGTGATTTAGGATCTTGAGTCCCCAAATCCCACTCTAGCATCATTTTTGCTTTTGGCAAGGCATCTCTATATTTATGGATATCCTTAAAGGCCAAGTCCACCCTGATATTAAGTTGATTTGAATAACTGAATGAGAGAAACAGATTAGTGAATGTTTGACCAAAATCCAATAAAAAATAAGAGAGTTTTATGTAATGCATTTCTGAAGTTAACTTGTAATCAATCAAACACAAATTGGCAACTCCGTGATCTTGTGAGCTCCTCTCCCACTTGCTCAGTACAGAAAATCTCATAAATTTTAATTTTCTTAGTTTTTGTTGAAGGAATAGATTTGTTTCATACAGGTTTTGTGTAAAAACATATGAGCAAATGATTACATGAGCAAATGATTACATGTAAGTACATGTATGATTGATTATTTTTTTTAGAGAAAATGGAAATTAATGATTTTTAGGGTACAGGGCAAATAGGAAAGGAGCTCGCTCACGGAGTTGCCAATTTGTGTTTGATTGATTCAAAAATTCATAAATCTCTTACTTCTTATCGCATTTTGTTCAAACTTTCACTAATAATTTTCTTTTCATTTTAAACAAATCAACTGAATACCAAGTTGGACTTTCCCTTTAATATATGTCACAGACATTATAGATACAGGGTTCTTGCATATGTGAATAACATACTTGGTGCTTATAATCAGGGGTGGATCCAGGATTTTGTATAAGGGGGGGGGGGGGGGGAACAACTTTGGGAAACTGCTCGGAGGGAGATCTGTATTTTTGGGGTCTCGCCAGCCCTCCAAAAGTCGCTCAGTTGGGGGGGGGGGGGGGGTTACGGGGTCCAGTTTCCCTCCATAATTCTCTGACAACCAAAAATAAAACAAAACAAAACAAAGGTTTTTTGTTCTAAAGGGGGGGGGGAGACACAATCACAAAAAGAGGGGGCAGAAAACATAGTTTTCGTTCAAAAGGGGGGGGGGGGGTTGGGCCAGGAATGCCCCCCCCCCCTAAATCCGCCACTGCTTATAATGAGCAAGGGGGATTTAAGGCAAAAAAATTCCAAGAGGAAATTCTTCCTGAAAAGGGTATCAACAAGGTTAATTAATGTGGTAATGTATACTTCCAATACCCAAAGTTTCTTTGATCCTCCTATACCAACTCCTGGGATGCCAAAAGCCACAAATATTTCTTCTTCTTCCGGTAATTGTCAAAGGGCTATGCAGCCTATCACGACGATCTGTACAAAGACATACCTGATGTGTATTGCAGGCATACTACCATATACAGTACACTGGGTTAACACCCTACTCTTTGCAAGAAGTGGAGCATATTAACGTGCACTGGGTGTGACTCTCCTACTCGGGGCCTCAAGTTAACGTTCTGTCCGAGGAACAGAGTGTTTCCCCCTGATACCTGAGCCTGCATTGGGAACAGAGGGGAGGGGCACGGTTATATTCAGGTCAGGCGCGGGACTCGTACCCACGCAAGTCTATAACTAAAGTCATATTCAGAGCCTGACGACGATCCGATTGCGCCACACCACCCATGGATCAATAAATAAGTCAGTGCATTTTCTCATCTTTCAAAATTGCTTTATTCCTTTCAAATCACCCCTGGGATGTCACAGTGGCTTTTCTTTCAATCTGGACCAAGGGTGAACAATCTTTCTGCCAACTTAGAAGCCCACATGTTGGGCTCCTCTTCTTACCAGACTCAGTGAGACCTCCTACTCCTTGGACCAAGATAGGGTCTGGTCCGAAGATCATGGTAGCAAGCTGGATCAGGTAGATCCCAATATTATATATAGCCCCACCACCTAAACCTGCATGAATAATAATAATAATAATGGGTTCATTTATTTTGCTTAAAGGAGAATGGAACTAATGAAACATTAGCTGACAATCAGGTGGGGAAATTGTCAGCCTGTTCAAAATATCAAATACCCATTTACTAAACCCTTAAACAGATAAATCAACTTTTCAAACTATGTACTGTGCAAAACCAGAAATTTTTCGCGTGCATGAAACTTTCGCACAATATTCGTGAATGGTCGAGGTGTATGCGAAAGTTTCATGCCGCAGAATAATCAAATCATAATAGAAACAGCATAAAAGTTATTGTATGCGAAAGTATCTTGCTGCAAAATGGTGTCAACAACAAATCCCCAAAGTTTTGTTGCAAAAGTTTTTGGTTTTACAGTATCATAACATTTCATGAAACAGATCTGCAATCATAGTGGGTAAAAGCATACAATGTGAATTTCATGAAGGTTACCATTGAGTAGTTTACTCAATGAGTACCACAACCAATGTTGCCAAAGTTAGCAGAATTCTGCTTTCTGGCAGAATTTGACCGCTTTAGCATCTAGCATTATGCTTAGCATAATTTGACAAAATTTAGCAGAATTTTAGCATAATTCCGGTGTTTTTGTTTTTTTTGTTTGTCAGAGAATTTTTGAGTAAAAATACACCCCCAAAATGCTGATAACCTTTTTTTTTTGTTGTTATTTTTTTTTTGGTCAGAGAATTTTTGAGTAAAAATACACCCCAAAAATGCTGATAACCTTCTTTTTTTTTCTTTTTTTTTTTGCTTGTCAGAGAATTTTTGAGTAAATACACCCCAAAAATGCTTAAAAACCTTTTTTTGGCAGCTTTTTGCGCTGCTCCCTAGCATAATTCCATTTTTACCGCTGGTCACACTGACCACAACATTACCACACATCACCCCATCCCTCTATTCTATTGGCTCTAATTGGCTCTTACTTTTATCAATAGTCATCCCTGCACCAAATCGATTATAACAAAAGTCTGAATATCATGAAGGTTAATAACACTATTCAATGAGTATGAAGTTACGAACACTACCACATATCATTCCATCCCTTTTAATGAAGTTTATTTCATTGGCTCTTACTTTTATCAATAGTCCTCGGTGTACCAAATCCGTATAAAGAGAAGTCTGCGGAGATGAACTTAACATCGCCAATCTCTCCATTAGCTATGAGGGACCTGACCTTCTCATACGATGGGAAAAACCGACTCCATATAGCCTGGAAATAAGAATAGACTTTGACATGAAATACTTCAACAATAATAATAATAATTGTTTCTTACATAGCCTTATATCCAATTTAAAACTTTACAGAACATATTAATCAATACACGAAGGCTCGCAAAATGTAATATAAATGTAATATAAGTTTACACGCAGTTCAGAATTTTTGACATGAAACACAATATTTCAAGGCTTGTGAACAAAATTACTGAAATAAGACCCTTTTTCAACATTTTGACTCATTTTTTGCATAAATATTTTTGGATAATACAGACAAAAAGTTTATGTTCATTGTATGTTTTGATTTATCAGAACTGCACAGTTACACATATGCACAGACAAGGGCACTGCGCAGACTTCTAAACGCACTCTAGCCATACAGCCAAGTCATATCCAGGCCCGGGGGGGGGGGGGGGGGGGGGGCACTCAAATTTTTTTTCAGACGGGGGTGTGCCGCAGCCGCCCTCGAAACGGGGGTCTAAGGAACGGACTAGAAGGGAAAAACATAGGTCTTTGGAACAGTGAATCTATACCCAGCTGAGCAAAAAAACATGGTCTAAGGAACTACGGCACTTAGTGTGGGGATTCTATAGTGCACGCATATGAATAGACATACATGAACGGGGCGTGCCGGGGGAAACGGAGAGAGACGAGCGCTTTTGTTCCAGCTGGTATCTTGAGAACGCGTGAGAAGGGCGAGAACGGCAGTTTATGAAAATTTGGGTATCTTGAGAACGGCGATCGGCCGTTGAAAAAGGGGGTCGTCAAAGGGCACATACCCGTCTGTCCAATATATTGAGTGCCCCCCCCCCCTCGTAATAGGTGTATCGTTTGTAAAGGGAGTGGAGTGGTATGGAGTAAAAAGGAAAAATCCAGGGTGGATTATAAATTAAAAAGGAGAACAGGATCATTCATTTTTCTTCTTGTAAATCCCAAATTGGTAAAATATTTTTATTTGATTAAGTATCAATTCACACAGCATACATTTAAGTGTTCGTTTTTCATTATATTTAGTGCAGTACAGATACTTTTGGCCATTGATTACTTACCTCCATGAAGAATACACCACTCTTCTTTGCAAGGTCAATCATTTGCCGTACTTCTTTAGCATGTATTCCTAGAGGCTTTTCACACAGTACATGTTTCTTCGCTTCCAAGTACAGCTTGCAGAGAGGAAAGTGAGCAGTGTTGATGGAACCAATGTATACAATGTCTGCAAGAGAAGCAACAAACTAGCACATCAATGATGTGGCGCTCATCCGGCATGCAGCAAAGAAATTGATGCAATTTGTACTTTGAACACAGTAGACATTGTAATGAATCGATGAAATGTACATGTATTGGTTACATGCATGTACAGATGATGAAGTGCCTATTGCAGATCTGGCTAAATGTGGTTTTGGAAGGAGACAGTGACATGTACATGTAGATATGAATGAAAGTCTGGAAATTGACAACTCAAGTTGCACGACTTCAGTTAAAAGATTTTGGGGAATGTAAATTTTAATAGTTTTACTGTGTGACAGAGAAATTTGAAATAAAGCATAAAGTTAGTCAAGGTGAGGTATCTCTACCAACTGTGAAATCTTTATTGAGAGAGATTTGAAGGTTAAGATTTGTAATAAAAGAGAAAAGCACTGAATGACATAAGTTATGCATTGGTGTAAAAAAAGAATTTTAAGGTTGGGACATTTAAGGGTGGCTTCAGTGCATTGTCCCTCACTGTTTCAAGTCTTTATTAGCTCATAACCCGCTATTGTTGACCACTGTCACTTCTGGGTTCTCGGTTCTGTCGATGATGTCGACAGAAATCATGTAGAAAGATATAGCCTTTGAAATAATCCAGCAGCCATGGGTTTCATAATGGACAGGGCAAAGAGTTAAAATAAATTTTGTATAAATTACCATAAATAATTTTCTAGATAAAATTTCAAAATTCCGAGTAGAAGTTCAATGAACCTCATGAAAGTCTTCCTCAATAAATGAGGAAGAAGAAGCAAGTTTTGTGATTTTGTAATAAATTTCGCATAAATTAGCATAAATAATTTTCTAGACAAAATTTCAAAATTCCATGAAGAAGTTCAATGAACTTCATGAAAGTCTTTTAGATGGAAGAAAAAAAATCAAAATCAGTCAATAAATGAGGAAGAAGAAGCAATTTTTGTGATGTTTTAATAAATTTTGCATAAATTTGCATAAATAATTAGCATAAATTATTTTCTAGACAAAATTTTAAAATTCCGAGTAGAAGTTTAATAAACCTCATGAAAGTCTTTCAAATGGAACAAAAAAAAAAATCGAAATCGGTCAATAAATGAGGAAGAAGAAGCCATTTTTGTGATCTCTTTAATAAATTTCGCATAAATTAGCATAAATAATTTTCTAGACAAAATTTCAAATTTCCGAGTAGAAGTTCAATGAACCTCATGAAAGTCTTTCAGATGGAAAAAAAAAAATCGAAATCGGTCAATAAATGAGGAAGAAGCAATTTTTGTGATTTTTGAATAAATATCGCATAAATTAGCATAATTAATTTTGTAGACAAAATTTCAAAATTCTGTGTAGAAGTTCAATGAACCTCATGAAAGTCTTTCAGATGGAACAAAAAAAATCGAAATCGGTCAATAAATGAGGAAGGAGAAGCAATTTTTGTGATTTTTGAGAAATGCGCATAAATTAGCATATTTAATGAGTTTCAAAATTCTGTGTAGAAGTTTCGAATCCCCCACCTAGTGCTATCATATAAAGCAAACGGAATTAAAATCGGGTAAGAAATGGCGAAGAAGAAGCATTTTGAAATTGTGGACGGACGACAGACGAAGGACGGACGGACGGACGACGGACGACGGACGCCTCGCCACGGCATAAGCTCATCTGGCCCATTCGGGCCGGATGAGCTAAAAAAGGGGGAGTCCACCCTGATATCAAGTTGAATTTCCATTTCCATTTTCTCTATAGAAAATACTTAATCATACATGCACCCAAGAGATAATCATTGTACAATGTGTTTAACACACAGCCTACCGGTATATGAAACTAATGCATTCCTTCATCAACAACTAAGAAAATCAGAATTTATGAAATTTTCATTTTTTTCAGGAACCAGCTGATCAACTCAAGAGCTCAGTACAACAAGATCTCATTGACACACTGAAACAACCTGCCAGAGATGTTGAAGATAGCAGGGTCATGCAGGCAACAGCCGAGTATATTGGACGATTAAGGTTCTCTCACATGACAGGCAGCATGAAACATTGGAAGAATATACATTCTCGCCTCCAATATTGAGGAATCCCACAGTGATAGTCATCGGGCATATAAAAGATTGTCACTTCGTACCATTAAAGCAGCAAGGTGAGGGATCAAACAGTCATATTAACTAATGTGGCACTTACATGTACCCCTCTCCAACAATAAAGTTTCACTCAATAGGTCATTACTACATATCGGGTACATTGAAAATATGGCTGAATGTGTTCATATCTACTAAAGATATTGTCAAAGTAGAGCTTTACTGATAATCTGTTTACCAATGTACAAATTACTGACTATCCAGTTAACTTTTCATTTATGCAGTACGGAAAAGAAAAGATTTTATATTTGAAATTCACAACTTGGGGTTTTCATTATCTACCAATAGACAAACAACCAAACAAACCAATGTCTGGCTGTTTGTAATTTGTGCTACATATAAAAAATCATTTTCATAGTGATCGTCATACATTTTCTTTACCAACAGATCCAAAGTCAAAGCCACTCAAGCCAGTGACTGTAAGTGACTCACAACCATTATCTCAATCACCTGTGGCTTCACCACCAGTTTGTGAGTGTAATAATGGATGAGGCAACTGACGTAACGCATCTGAACAAGCCGCAGTTGTAGTGCGCTATGTACACAAGGACATGAATATCCAGGAACGCCTAATTTGGGTGGCAGCTGTCGACAATACAACCACAGAAAATCTGCTACAAACTCTTCTTGATGCGCTGAAAATGGTCAAGATAGACACAAGTAACATACATGTAGTCTCCCAGTGCTATGATGGTGCTGCTTATATGAGTGGAGGGATATCTGGTGAGCAATCTCGACTGAAGGAAATTCAGACCTGAGCCGTGTATGTGCATTGCTTTGGCCACTGCCTCAATCTTGTTTTTGCAGACGCCATGGCTGAAGTTCAAAGCACACGCAACTTCTTTGGAAGTGTACAGAGCATCTACATGTACAGTTTCATCGAATCAAGCCCTCATCACCATGCAATTCTTGAGTCTGTTATGAAGAGACTATTGGCAAACAAACGGATCAAGACACTGAAGAGCTTATCTGAAACCAGGTGAACCTGTCGTGCTGAAGCAGTGAACTCCATTGCTGAAAACCTGCAGTGCATCCTTCAAGCCCTTGAAGAAATAGCTGAAAGGGCTACTCGACCAAGGGTAATGGCAGAAGCACAGGGAATCCTGAAAAACATTAGCACATTTGACTTTGTTCTGCATATGTTGGCCTTGCGACCAATGCTGGAAAAATGCAGAATTGTAAGCAGTTATCTCCACTCTGAGGATCTAGACTTGGTAACGGAAATGGAAGCTGTTTCCTCGCTAAAGGAAAACCTTCTACAGATGAGAAGTGATGAAGAGGCCTCCATGCTTTTCTTACATGCCACGACCTTATGTGATGAGCTACACATCAACACTGACATTCCACATCATGTCAGGAAGGTGTCCAGGCGTATTGATGATTGTCCTGGAAATGAACATCAATTTCCATCTGCACAAGAGGAAAGGAAAGTGAGAAGCTACTTCCAAGTCATTGATAAGGCTGTAGCAGACATTGATCGTCATTTCAACCAGGAGGCCACAGATATAATGTAATCCAGACATGTGGGAAGTTCTTGCGTAAAGAGAAACCATCTGATGATTACAAGAAGCTTGCCAACCAATTCAACGTACCACCAACTGAACTGAAATCAGAATTTGAGCTTTTTGTCACAGATGAATGTGTATGGCAGAGGAAAATATCCTTACCAGGAGTGTTAAAATGCATGCAAACATCAGGACGTGACAATGTGTACAAATGCCCCTCAAAAGCATTGAAAGGGTTTGCCTCAATGTCAGTCACTTCAGCTTCAGCAGAGAGAGCATTTTCAAAGATGGGCATTATCAAATCCGAGATCCGCTCAACTATGGCACAAACAAGGTTCATATCGCTCATGCTTCTTTCTGTTGAACAAGGACACTGATGGACACTGAGGATATTCTTAAACTGTTTTGTGAAAAGACACACAGGCGTCTTGACTTTGGATTTGAATGATCAGGTCGAATTCAAAATGTCACAGATTTAGCACATACTCATCAAGCTATTAGCTGTGGGTCACATTTTGAGGGCCAACCGGGCCAAGATATGTGCTCACTCAGTTTCTTCACAGTTTACAGTCATTACTGAGATTACGTTTCAAATTTTACTGAAAGTGATCCAGCTGTGCATGTAGGAAAATGTGTACTGAGCTCAATCCTTTTCAGTTGAGTAGCACTTCAACTTGATAAGCCCCAATAATCATCCTGAATTAGTCAACATGCTGTGCATGTATAAACCTAATTTCTTTCAAAAACAGACAAATTATTGCATTAGGGGACATTATCACAGCATGTTGACTAATTCAGGACGATTATTGGGGATTACATGTATCAACCCGGGGGGGGGGGGGGGGGGGGGCACTTAACATACATGTATTGGACAGACGGGTATGTGCTGCTTTGACGACTCCCTTTTTCAACGGCCTATATGCATGCATTGTAGAATCCCCACACTATGGGCAGTGCCGTAGTGCGTACATGTAGTTCCATAGACCATGTTTTCTCGCTCAGCTGGGTATAATGCACCGTTCCAAAGACTCTGTTTTTTGCTTCTAGTCCGTTCCTTAGACCCCTGTTTCGAGGGTGGCTGAAAAAAATTTGCCTCGGGAGTAGTTTGAGCATACTCAAAATATATTTTTAATTTCTAATTCAAATATTATGCAGAATTTTTTATACAAAGGTTGTTCTTGACAACCTGACCCCTTGCCAGAGGCCGGTCCACTCGCTATTCATAAGAACCGCTATTCATAGAAAACCGCTATTCATTTAACACGCGCTATGAACAGCGGTCCTTATGAGTAGTTATGAATAGTGGTCCTTATGAATGGATGTCCTTATGGAGAGCGAGGAAATTTGTCTATGGTCTGCTCGCTATTCAGAAGGATCGCTATTCGTACAAAACCGCTATTCATTTAGTCACGCGTTATGGATAGCGTTCCTTATGAATAAGTGGTCCTTATGAATAGCGGTCCTTATGACTAGCGAGGTTACCCCGCCAGAGGCTTGCCAGACATACAATGTAGGAACAAGTAATGTTGTATGCAGTCTGGATTTCAAGTATAGTGGTTCATTCATTAATAGTAGATTAATGGAATACCTCGTTACTAGGTCCCCAGGAAAGAAAACATCCATTAATTTGAATCACTTAGTAAACTGGGCAGCGTTAAATCAAACGGTCATAAGTACAAATTCGCCGACATCCCATTGAAACGCGTGTATTAAAATTAACACGCGTTTCAATAGGATGTCGGCGAACTTGTACTTATGACGGTTTGATGAAACGATGCCCAGGTTTATTAGAAATAAAATTCATGGTCTGCAGACTGCTGTACTTTCACATGAATAATTCCTATGTCTTTTTGTTGATGAACTTGTAATGAAGATGCCAATAGATCCGTTTAAAGTTATTCAAATTTATGGATGTCTCTTTTCTGGGGACCTAGTGACGAGACTTCTATTAACCTGTTATTAATTAATAAACTACAAGGCTTCGAATCCCGTCTGCATACATAACTTATTAATAATGTTGGGCAAGCTTTCCGATTGTCAAGGACGACTTTTGTTTAAAAAGTAGGCCTATGGATTAAAAAAAAAAAACATCAAAACTTAGTAAACAGGTCTACTGTGATATGCTGCTGGTGTTTTCATGCTGCCTAATTGTGCCCCCTCCCCTTAATTTCCCTGTTATTTATTGATACTTATGAGTAAAAAAAAAAAATCCCATCTAACACTCTCTCAGAGCTCAACCAGTACTTCTTTCTTTCTTTTGCCCTCTTTCTTCCCTTTATAAAAAAAAAAGAAGAAAAATGTCCAAAAATAATTAGGCTACCCAGCCTTCCAAATGTAGGTACATGTACATGTAGGCTTATAGGCTATAGCTTTTTGAGATTCCCACAGACTCTAATTTAAAAAAAAAATACATGACATGAAATAAAACAAAATTCATTCTATCACCAGAATAATATGTTCAAAGTTACCTTTGTATGTATTGTACCAAATCCAACCTTTTTGTTGCTATGAATAATCAAATTACTTACAGAATCAAAACACAATCCATGTACAAAAGAGAATGACAAAATAAACGCTGGGTAACGGGGTATTTCATCTCATTTCCTTTAATACCTGTATATTACTATTTTCGGAACCTCGGAAGGTTACATTTCATTTCATTTCATTTCATTTCTATTTTATTTCATTTCATCACCATCACCAGTTCACCACCACCACAGTCAAGTTGATGTCATAATGGCCTCGCGCAAAGCTGACCAATCAAAATAAGATCAATATAGTGTAGTGCCATCTGTGTTCTACAATGTAGATTTAGACAGGCGCTCTCCTGAGTGGGTGAGGTCCACCACAAGTGCTCGCTGATGATAAATTTTATTTCTCAAATACCCTATGCATTGATTACTTGAGAAAATAACATCATAAAAATTGAAAATTAAAAATAATTTTACTAAATTAACAAAAAGTGAAAATTAAAAATACATGTAATTTTATTAAATTAACAAAATGTAGATAAATTGAAATAAAAAAAAATTGATTTCCAGGAACAAAAATTTATAATTGTCTTCACGGTTCACCCTGGGAGACAGCCAAGTCTCTATAATTATGTTCCTTCGCTTAGTCGATCCTTCACGTCTGGCCCCCCTATTGAAAAATCCTGGCTACGCCGGTGCTTGCCACTGGCTATCCTTTTGTTTGAAGGAGGGACAAAGAACCTCCCCCCTCCCCTCCCTCAAAAAAAAAAGGATGATGTAGAGATCTCCACCAGTGGCCCGGACTATTGTCAACACTAGGAGCAGCATCACAAAAACATGTATGTGTGTAGATCAGAGTATAATGAATCTCTATAGAAAATTCGAAAGAAATCTGTCAAGAAATGTGACCTGCAGAGTGCACACAAGATATCCACTAAAATATGACCTTTGACCCTATAAACGATGGAAGGGGGGGGGGGGAGCATTACCAAAAACTGTAAAGGTCTAGAGTAAACTATGACAGACCTCCAAACAAAATCTGAAAGAAATCAGTCAAAAAATGTGACAGCTAGAGTGCATGCAAGACAGCTACCAAAATATGACAGGAAAGAAGGAAAGAAGAAAAAAGAAATGCATAAGAATTACAAAGAATGATAAAGAATGAAAATAATAAAGAAAATATATAAAGAATTATAAAAAGAAGAGGATAGAAAGAAGAACAAAGAAATACATACATGTGATATAAATAAGAATAAAGAATGGAAAAAAAACAACAAAGAAATATATACATGTAAGCAGAAGAAGGACAAATAAAGCAATACCTACATGTAAGAAACAAAGAAATACATACATATAAGGAAAAAGATTTTTTAAAGAAGGAAAAACAAACAAATACATAAGAAACAAACAAAGAAATACATCAGGAAAAAGATAAAATAGAAAGAAAAACAATGAAATACATAAGGAAACATAAGGAAAGAGGATAACAAGAAGAACAAAGAAATACATAAGAATTAAAAGAAGAATAAAAAATGTGGAAATCAAAGAAATATAGAGAGGAGAAAAAAGAGAGAAGGAAAAACAAAGTAATACATAAGAATAAAAAGAATAATAAAGAATGGGAAAAACAAAGAAATACAAAAGGAAAAGATAAAAAGAGAGAAGGAAAACAAAGAAATACCGGTACATAAAGAAACATAAAGAAAAGAGGATAGCAAGAAGAACAAAGAAATACATGAGAATAGAAAGAAGTAATAAAGAATGGGGAAAACAAAGAAATATGTAAAAAAAAAAAAGATAGAGAGAGAAAAAAAAAAAAATACTTCAGGAAAAGATAGAAAGAGATAGGAAAAACAAGAAATGAATTTATAATGAAATAAAATTTCTTGGAATGGTGTCATAGATAAATAAACCTGAGTGCATTTTCACCTGCGAATTAGCGGGCTAATTTGCCAAATAGCGTGCTATTTCACAAAAAAAAAAACTTGAGTTGACTTGAGTTTGTAAGCTCGAGATGAAACCCCCGAAACAGCCCACTATTCGTGTCTTCATTACAAACTAGCTCGAGCTAGCTCTGATCGAGTATTTCCCCCGATCAGAATTAGCGGGCTATTTTGGAAACTCGGGCTGATGAAGACGGGCCTTATTTGTCTGTCAATAATATTGTTTACATTACAGATCTAAAAGTAGATCTAGATCTACCATACCTGCATGTTCCTTCAATGACTTCAGATTTCAGATTTAGATTTTCAAAGTATATATAACAATAAGTATTGTGAAATGAACAATATACAAAATAATTGACAACACAACTCAGTACAGAAACATTTTTGATCATTACAAACAAAACAAAGTGCATTAAAGTTTGAGTTGTAAGAAAAAGAAAGTAACATCAATGAAGACTACATTAGATTAATTTTATGAAAATGAGAATGAAAACAGAGACCAGCTTAGAAGCAGAGCTTGTAGAAGCGCTGGTCCCTGGTAAAAATTGGCAACACATTGACTTGCTGAAAAGCAGTCTCTTTTTTTTTTTTTTCACTGAATGTGAGGTTTTTATAGTCATGAACAGATCTAAATAAATAGATCTAGATTTAACACAATTAACCCTTTCAGGACAGGAATTATTCAAGGGCTAAATTGATCACATTTTGTTCTTCAAATTGGCAACAATAGTATTTTTCATTTAGTGCTAAATAGTTCTATTTGTTGAAAAGATAAAAAAGTTCCAATTTTGATGAAAAACAATGATTTTGAACCTATTAATGTGTTGTCAATTTAAGGATTTTAAAGCTTATTTCTTTTTTTAAAAATTCCTGGCATCTAACGCAATATGGCCATGAAACAAAAATGGACATGACAGTGTGTGCAGAAATTTTTGCTCTTTCTACTCATGCATCTGCTCTTTCTACTCATGCATCTGGTATATTTTTTAGAGCTCTGAATCAAAACAAGTTATTTAGCAAAACCACAAAATGTGGTCAATTGTCTCGACAGGGTTAAGAAGTCATGTTACAATGCAATACAAGTTAGATCTATAACTGTAGATATGACGGGGTTGGTGTGTCCGGACCCTGTAACAAAAATTGATCTATCAATTTTGCCCGTAATTTCACAAAAAATGAACATCAAATAACACTAAAACTAGGCCTAACAATAACCTGTGACTTAATATTTGCATTTGCAATTCATTCCATTGTCAACCATCTCAGAATATCTTTCTGTGTGAGCTGCCAAATAAAAGCCCAGGATTACCCCCATCATCAAGTATCAAGTAGATTGTGAAAGATTTACAACATTTTGCACGAAAAGTTGTTATTTCACTGTTCAAAAGTGAACTGTGCAGCTGTGCGGATAGCCAAACCATCCACACACACACCACATAATGTGGATATCAAGACACACAAAAAATCAGTCTATTATTATTAATTCATTAAGGGATATGATCTGCACTACGAAGTCTCACAGGCTCCGCTAAAGTCGGAAACCTTCCGACTTCCGAACCCGCATCCTTCCCTGACCAGCTCGGCCTCGGGTTATGTCTGCCCCTCTCCTCAGATGCGCTGGAGGTCGAGGAGCACCGCGAAAGGCTGTCAATTCAACGCAGGCGTTCCCCGCGACTCGAGCTACTTACCGACGTTTGGATCAGCGGCGAGCGATTCGTAACCTTCGTAGGTCGTTTCTGCTCCCACCTTGCCTCCTAAATTCTGTGCATCCTCTATACATCTTGCTGCAATTGCCTGAATTTTGTGGTTTTCTACATCACAAATGGCATTGCAGAAATCTTGGGATATTTTCCCAGCTGAACAGATGCCCCAGCGAAGAACTTTCATCATGAAACAAATCTTGACGCCGGTGTGTTATATGCGGAAGATTGTGTACGTACTGTCACAAATCCGCCCGGCGGATTTGGTACTCTGATTTGGTATCATTTTAGGTCAGGAGCCTGTCCGGAAATAGTCACCCCATTTTACCCATAAGATTTGACCCCGTAAAGTTACTTAGACCATCTATAGTCATTGACAAAAAGGTTGTCATAGACCGTCATAGACACAGCCTTGACCGTAGCCGCGCGCCGGGTTTAGCCCCCAGAGCCTCCACAACTGAGACCCCAAAGTCGGGTCGATTTCACCCCATCTCCCATGCACCAAACTTTGTCAGTAGGAAGTAGTATAACTGGACATTACAAAACACAAAAAAACTGACAAAAATTTCAGTTGGGATGGGGTGTCAGACGGCCCCTAATAATTGGGGTAAATTTTTCCCCTTGAAGCCCAGGGACCAAATTTTGTCAGAAGGAAGAGTTATATGGATGTACCGTACGTTCCAAAAATATAAAAACTGACGAAATTGTCCATCGGCAGGGAAGGGGGTGTCAGACCCACTGAAATGAAAACCCCAAAGTGCCCTTTGACAACGCTTTGCCCCGGCCCCTGGGGGCTAAACCTGGCGGATACGGTCAGGCTGACCGTGACCTTTTTTATATGACTTAGATGGTCTAAGTAACTTTACGGGGTCAAATCTTATGGGTAAAATAGGGTGACTATTTCTGGACAGGCTCCCAGACTATTGGCGAATATCGTTCCCTTTGAAAGTATCGTTTGATAATCTCCAAGAAGGAAAAATTACTATAGCTGAATGCATGTCGGTTTTAAAAGAAATGAAATGTAATAAGTCTCCAGGTAATGATGGTTTAAGTGCAGAATTTTATGTAACGTTTTGGCCGGAGATTGGAGAAATGTTAGTGGAAGCAATTAATTCAGCTTTTGAGCAAGAGGAACTGTCTTCTTCACAAAAACAGGCCATTATAATTTTGATTCAAAAGGAGGGGAAAGACCCGTTACAAATAAAAAACTATAGACCAATATCTTTGTTAAATGTAGACTATAAGATTTTAACTAAAGTCCTTTCAAGAAGATTAAAAAAGGTATTAAATGAAATTATCAACGTATAGATCAGATTGGATATTTAAAAGGGAGATATATTGGTGAGGCAGTTAGATTGATAGACGATATGATTTTTCACACTACAGATAATAATTTACAGGCATTTTTGTTGACGGTAGATTTCGAAAAGGCTTTTGATTCCGTTTCACATAATTTTCTGCAAAATGTTTTGACATCTTTCGGTTTTGGATCATCATTCTGTAAGTGGGTTAGGACTCTCTATAATAAGGCTCAAAGTTGTGTATTTAATGGAAATATGTCAACGGGATATTTCAGTATCAGTAGAGGAGTAAGGCAGGGAGACCCCCTCTCCCCTTATCTTTTCATATTATGTATTGAGACCCTTGCTCATTCGATTCGTCAGGATCAAGAAATTCATGGAATCAAATTAGAAAATGCACATTTCAAACAAATATTATATGCAGATGACATGACACTTTTTGTCAAAGATCTTGAATCGATTAAAAAGCTAGATAATTTATTTAAACGTTTTGCTAGTTTATCTGGACTAAAAATGAATAAAGACAAAACTTTCATTTTATTAATGGGACCTCACAGTAGTTCGAATATTGTAACTCCTTTTGGTCAAATAGTGCCAATGATAAAAGTATTAGGTATATATTTTTCATTAGATATAGAAAGACAAAAACAATTGAACTACAAAGAGATTCTGAGTAAAATAAAAAGACTGCTCTGTTGGTGGAAACAAAGGGACCTTATACCTAATATATACAGTTCTGTTAAATACTAGAACAGAACATTCATATGCAGTGCGTAATCTTGAGTACTTATATAATGCTTCAGGAAAAGAAATACAATTTTTTTTCTTGACACCGAGAAGGTCAACCCTGAATAGCAGGCTAAGAGAATTCCAGTTTAAATTACTTTATAACCTCGTTTATACTAATAAACATTTGTTTACCTTTAAAATTGTAGTAAGTAATGCATGTTCGTTTTGTAATAAAGAAGAAGAAACGTATGAACATTTATTCTTTTTATGTGAAAAGGTAAGATGTCTTTGGATAGAATGTGGAAATTTGTTTGATATCATGGAAATTAAAAACATTGATTGGAAAGGGGTTCATGTGGGAATACAGACTTCCAGTATAGCAAAAGATCAGTTGTCAAATCATCTTATAATTTTGATAAAGTATATGATATTTACGTGCAGTAAAAAGAATGGGATGCCTCCGACGTCACAAGATATTATGAAACGAGTAATAGAAAGTAAAAAAGAAGAAAGAAAAATAGCTGAGCAGAAAGGAACACTAAATAATCATTATAGGAAATGGGAAAAAATGGAGTCATTGGCTGCTCTCGCTGGAAACGCAACACAGATCTGAGTGTGCATCTACCGGGGGGGGGGGGGGGGACTTTTGAAGCTACGCGTGTGTGGATGTTTGCGGTTTGAAGGAGGTGATGTTTTAGGTGATTGTTTTTGGGTGTGGTGAATTCGGGGGGATGGGGGGATGGGAACGCGCAGTGTCGTGTCCTATTTGGGGAGTGTTTAGTGTGTGTGTTGTTTTTTTTTTTAATGTAGTTGTGTTTTTTTGTGTTTTTTTTTTTGTTCTTGTTCTTTTTGTTTTGTTTTCGTTTTTGTTTGTTGTTGTTGTTGTTTTTTTTCTGGGGGGGGGGAGGTAAAATCACCTCCACTCCATTTTCCTTTTCTTTCTTCTTTTCTTTGTCCTTTCTTTTTAGACAGAAGTTGAAGTATACATTATATACATAATTTTCCCTTGATTACTGTATTATTATGCCAATCATTTATTATTCCAAGGTATAACTTGTTAAAATTTGTTTGCAATTCTGTTGTGAGAAAATTTATCATAATTTTGTACATGAAATGTGAAAGTTTATCTTGCAGTTATGTCAATGTGAAGATTTATTTGTAATTATGTATTTATGGAAGTGAAAGTTTACGTGTAATTTCGTTTATGTCAAAAAATTATTAGTAATTTTGTATGAAATGTTAAACTTCATATTTGTAATTTTGTTTGAGAGAAAGGAATAAAAAAAAAACTTGTAAAAAAAAAAAAAAAAATCACTTGGTTAAAAAGACTAATGATAGGAGAATCAAATATGGGTTGGAAACATTACTTCAGACATAAAACCAGGAAAGTGGGTGGCCTGCTTATATTTTTTTCTAATACTGCATCGAATGTGCTTAGTCTTTCTGTTCCAGCTTTTTACAGAGATATGATGGAGTCATGGTTTTGCACCAAAGAACTTTTGTTGAAAAAAGAAAGTAATAGAAGAAATGAGATTTTATTCAACAATAAATTTATTCTCGTTGACGGAAAAAACTTTTTGGAAAACCTGTTTCTTAAAAATATATTTAAAATACATCATATTGTATATGAAGTAGGGAATTTGAAGTTCATCAATGATTGTGGCTAGATATGTCAGAAATTAATGTACTGTATTACAAAATTTGTTTCATTCTGTACCTTCCACGTGGAAATTTTTTTTGAATAAGAATGATTATCCTGATGAAGATACAGAATTAAATTTAGAATTTTGTTTTAATGAAAGAAAGTTGTCACTATGGGATATAACATTAAAGCGAATATATTCATATACAATTCTGTTAAATACTAGAACAGAACATTCATATATGCAGTGCGTAATGCTGAGCATTTATATAATGCTTCAGGAAAAGAAATACAATTTTTTTTCTTGACACCTAGAAGGTCCACCCTGAATAGCAGGCTAAGAGAATTCCAGTTTAAATTACTTTATAACCTTGTTTATACTAATAAACATCTGTTTACCTTTAAAATTGCCGTAAGTAATGCATGTTCGTTTTGTAATAAAGAAGAAGAAACATATGAACATTTATTCTTTTTATGTGAAAAAGTAAGATGTCTTTGGATAGAATGTGGAAATTTGTTTGATAACATAGAAATTAAAAACATTAATTGGAAAGGGGTTCATGTGGGAATACAGACTTCCAGTATAGCAAAAGATCAGTTGTCAAACCATCTTATAATTTTGATAAAGTATATGATATTTACGTGCAGTAAAAAGAATGGGATGCCTCTGACGTCACAAGATATTATGAAACTAGTAATAGAAAGTAAACAAGAAGAAAGAAAAACAGCTGAGCAGAAAGGAACACTAAATAATCATTATATAGGAAATGGGGGGGGGGGGGGGGAATGGAGTCATTGGCTGCTCTCGCTGGAAACGCAACACAGATCTGAGTGTGCATCTACCGGGGGGGGGGGGGGGGGGACTTTTGAAGCTACGCGTGTGTGGATGTTTGCGGGTTGAGGGAGGTGATGTTTTAGGTGAGTGTGTTGGGGTGTGGTGAATTCGGGATGGGGGGATGGGAACGCGCAGTGTCGTGTCCTATTTTGGGAGTGTTTATTGCTTTTTTCTTTCTTTTTTTTAATTTAAATGTAGTTGTTGTGTTTTTTTGTTGTTGTTCTTGTTGTTCTTTTTGTTTGTTTGTTGTTGTTGTTTTTTTTGGGGGGGGGGGTTGAAATCACCTCTACTCCACTTTCCTTTTCTTTCTTCTTCTTTTTTTTTCTTCTTTTCTCTCTAGACAGAAGTTGAAGTATACATTATATACATAATTTTCCCTTGTTTACTGTATCATTATGCTAATCATTTATTATTCCAAGGTATAACTTGTTAAAATTTGTTTGCAATTCTGTTTATGAGAAAATTTATCATGATTTTGTACATGAAATGTGAAACTTTATTACTTGCAGTTATGTTAATGTGAAGATTTATTTGTAATTATGTATGTATGATGTGAAATTTTACGTGTAATTTCGTTTATGTCAAAAATTTATTTGTAATTTTGTATGAAATGTTAAACTTTATTTGTAATTTTTGGTTGAGAGAAAGGAATAAAAAAAATAAAAAAACTTGTTAAAAAAAAAAAATGTTATCAGACCCCCGAAATTAATAGTCTCATACAATCAGACCATACATAATCAGACGATAATAATAATAAGCAATCAGGGCAAGTGTAATAATTCACATGAAACACTAGTTCAAATAGACCCCAATTTAAAAGTACGATGTGATATTGTTTTAGCTATGATAAAAAAAAATAATACAAACTTTTAAAAACAGCAAGAAAACAATGAAAATGATTTAAGAAAAGATATTTTCAAGTAAATTATGCATGGCATTAAAAAAAAATGCGTAAAGTTGCGTAGTACTTAGAAAACAAAGTAATAGAAAATAGAAAAAATAACGATAACATTTTTGCTTGAAACTTGTCAATTTTTTTGTTTTGTTTTGTTTTGTTTTTTGTTTTTTTGTTTTTTGTTTTCTGTTGTTGTTGTTGTTTTTTTTTTTGCATGTACAAAATCGTTTCGAGTGGGCGCGCGCCCTTATTATCACACGATTGTGTAGCTAATCCTGTCAATGTATTATCTGTGTTGATACAGTTATGGTAGCTGCTGTTTGAGGTAACAAGGAATATCGATGCTATACAATGAGTGCATGTCTGTCTTGGAGCAGAACTATGAAAAGCAAATTCCAGTTTCTGGTTTTTGTTTTTTTTGGGGGGAGGGGGGGTTTGTTTGTTTGTTTGTTTTTTTCTTCTTTTCAACATTGAAATTTGAATTGAAGCTTGTTGGTGGTGACCTCGAAATTCACGCTAGGTCAAGTATAATCAATGCATGTTTGTATAGGCCAATTGAGAGTGTATGACTCCCTTGATTCGTAATCATCGTGTCATGGTACTGAAAAATGGCTGTCGTTATAATTTGCTTTTTCGTGGGTTGTAGGAGATTATCAAACGACACTTTCAAAGGGAAAGATATTTGCCGTAAAATTCCATCATTTACTTGAAAATATCTTTTCTTAAATTCTTTTCATTTGTTTTCTTGCTGTTTTTAAAAGTTTGTATTATTTTTTGTCACAACTAAAACAATATTAAATTGCACTTTTAAATTGCGGTCTATTTGAACTAGTGTTTCATATGAATTATTACACTTGCCCTGATTGCTTATTATTATTATCGTCTAATTATGTATGGTCTGATTGTATTTGACTATCAAATTTTGGGGGTCTGATAACATGAGATTATCAAACGATACTTTCAAAGGGAAACAGGTGAAGATGGACAGTGGGTTCATTTGCATAATTCTGACAATATTTTTTGACTACTTTTGAGAAAGCAATACATTTTTCACAATTTAATAACTTATTAATCAAAAAATCAATTAACACCAAGTTGCACCTCAAGAAGAATATTATACTCAAAATTATGTTATGAAAATTTAAAGTGAATTGAATAAAACACTTTTGAATTATCATAGTCAGAAGGTGAGAAAATGGTTTTTCTTTCCATACAGAGCATTTTTTTTGGGGGGGGGCAAAACGTTGTCAAAGGGCACTTTGGGGTTTTCATTTCAGGGGGTCTGACACCCCCTTCCCGAGGGACAATTTTGACAGTTTTTATATTTTTGGAATGTACATCTATAGCTCTTCCTTCTGACAAAATTTGGTCTCTGGGCTTCAAGGGGAAAAATTTATCCCAATTTTTAGGGGCCGTCTGACACTCCATCCCGAAGGAAATTTTTGTCATTTTTTTTGCGTTTTGTAATGTCCAGTCATACTACTTCCTACTGACAAAATTTGGTGCATGGGGAAGATGGGGTGAAATCGACCCGACTTTGGGGTCCCTTTTGGGGGCTCTGGGGGCTCTGGGGGCTAAACCCGGCGGCTACGCTCTGGCTGGCAACATTTTTGTCAATGACCTAGATGGTCTGAGTAACTTTACGGGATCAAATCTTATGGGGAAAAATGGGGTGACTATTTCGGGACATGCTCCCGGACGGTCTACGCCCGATAGTCCGCGGGGCCGATAGACCGCGGGGCCGATAGACCGCGGGGCCGATAGACCGCGGGGCCGATAGACCGCGGGGCCGATAAACCGCGGTGTCTGAAATGCAACGCATTTTCACATCACGTCTTCAAAGCATAATGACTCAAATAATTCAAGTATCTTAATCCGGGGGGGGGGGGGGGGGGAAGTGTATCTTCCATTGAAATCCGTACAGCATCCGTGAACCAGAAAACGAGGAAAAAGGGTAGTTTTTCAGAGTCGGGCGCGGATCCGCGCGGATCCGCGTTTAGGGTGTCAAAAACGAAAAATATATAATAATAATTTTTTTTTTTTTTATAATACTTGGTTCTTTTATATAGCGCATTACACATAGCAACACTGCATGTCCCTATGCGCTTTATAAAGTAAGAACGAAATAACTTAGAAATAAGAAGGTGTATACAATGTAATGTTGGACACTGAGTTCATACTCTAAGTATTAAACAGATATCTTTTAAGGGAGATTTTGAACTTATCTAAGTTGCTTTCATATCTCATAATACCCTTTTCATATAAAAGGGTATCAAAATCACACTTCTGACCAAATGCAGGGGAAAAGGGTATGAAATTTAACACGGCCAATCCACGGAAAGGGTACAATTTATTCAGAATTTGAGAATTTCGGTCGTATATGCTCGCCCTGTTAAAGTAGATATTCATTGATTTTTAAAACTGACTTAAGTTTCATTATTGCGTAGGTGAAGCTTAGACCGGACAAGTTTGTCAAAATTCGACGCTTGCAAACATTCGAAGTAATGATAATTATCAATTACATATTGCTAAAATACAGCCCCGACATAGCACCTGAACAGCTCTCCGAAAGCCGCTGAAATGTGTGACGTCAAATTAAGAGAGGACGTTAATTGCACAAGCAGACGATGTCCCATAACATCTCACATATTTTCAGTGCCTGTTTTGTCATCTTCTCTTCAGTTATTTCACTTCACTAGCATTAGTCTATTATGTTTAATCCATATATTGCCTCACTCTAAACCCCGTGCATGGGTTTATTTGGATGGAAAATGAAGCGTTACAAGAATAAAGGAATCAGTTGCTTGTAAACAAAATAGACGCCATTGCATTCACAGCTGCATACACCGCTGGACGTTCGGCGTTGAATGAGGGATAAATACCGTCCATGCAATCATTCAGCGGGCTTTACAATTTGAAAGTGTGGTTTCTTTGATTGTTCATTAACCCTCATCCTATATATTTACAAACAAAAGATTTCAGTAATCAGAATCTGTTTCATTCCCATTTTAGAATGGTGTGAAATATGGGCACGTTTGAATACACTAAATTCTTTATAATTTGAGAAATAACTGCACTGCACTTATGTTCATTCTTTATGGGACGTCGTCTGCTTGGACAGGATTGTTCCCTTTATTGACGTCATTGAAACATTGTTATTTTTTTGGTGAAGCGCTTGTATATCGCAGATGCTGGGAGGTAGTTTTATTTGTATTATTGTTTAATTACCTGATATATGTAGTTGACTTTAAACTGATACGATTGCTATCTGTTAACTTGCCAGTTTCTAGTGATACATTATTTATCATATTTGTGATTTTCTTTGAATGTGTACTTTAAAGGTGTAAAAACAAGCCGTTAATTATTTCTCTCCATGTTTAGGGTATCAAAATCAAGAATGAAAAAATATCCCTGTTTAGGGTATCAAAATCACAAAATCTGAATCCTCGTTTAGGGTGCTTTTCAGAGGGTAAAGTTTGCGGATGCTGTACGGATTTCAATGGAAGACACCCCCCCCCCCGGGATTAAGATACATGAATTATTTGAGTCATTATGCTTTTAAGACGTGATGTGAAAATGCGTTGCATTTCAGACACCGCGGTCTATCGGCCCCGCGGACTATCGGGATTCCTCCTCCCGGACTATATGTAACTTCTATACAATTTCACTACGAAAAGTTGTTTTAAAAAAATTCTCGCTTACTTTGCTCGCTTGCAACAATTTAGAAATTGAAAAGTTTATATTCGGCCAAAAAGGCCTCCGTCCCCTCCTTGTAAAAATGGGCCCGTATGTTCAAGATCTCTACGTCTGCGATTTTATTTTATTTATTTTTTTTATTTTTTATTTTTATTTTTTTTGGGGGGGTAGAGGGAATTAGGGTGCAGCATTATTGTCGGCAAATTTGGGTATCACGCCCTAAAAATTTGTTGGCAAAATTGGGTGTCACACCCCCTCCCCATTCAGAATGTTCTAGCCACGCCCCTGGTTGGCTCTCGTTCAAGTATTAAACAGTAATCCCAAAAGAGCACTAATTATAATGATTTAACGGAGATTATTAAATGCCCCGCCAAAGGTTGATAGTCTTCGCTCTTACATACCGCTGTGATAAGGTTTCAAAAAGAATTTGTTTGGCGCCCTCTACGCTAACAAAACTTTGTTTTCCTTTTCGTGAGTCTTTGTCCTTGCAGGCCTCACATTTTAATATCACGAAAATTCACATAGTTTTACATTGCCTAGTTACTACAGAAAGGAAATAAAGCGCAACGAAATCAGTGATATTATTCCGTTAATATGTGTCAGTATAATAGTTACTGATCATGTCTAGAAACGGACTAGTTCGGGAAAGGCGATGGTTCATTTTCAATCATGGTATGACGTAATAAAGATCGTTAATTTCGTATCCAAAACAGATGCGCATGGTAGGATGCGGGCTAACTCGGCACTAGGGCGAACTCGGCCTTGGCGGAAAATCGCCGCGGAGTGAGCCCAGAGAGTTGAAGTGATCGCAAGCACTTGTGTTGAATTTCACATTTAATTACACATATCAAAAACACTTAAATTCAAATTATTTGATATTAATGTGTAAAATGATTAGCAAAGAGGTAATGTTGACAATTTCAAGAAGTAAAATTATGCAAAACATGAAATTTAAGGCTAAAAAAGGGTACGGTGCGTAGCGTGGACTTCAACTCTTGAAACATGGTCACCGCGCAGTGCCGAGTTCGCCCTAGTGCCGAGTTAGCCCGACCCCGCATGGTATATCTTAAAGATAAGTAATTCTTACTTTCGCTCATAAAAATGTTACTGACTCTTTAGCAGTGGCGTATAGACGGGGGCAGAGGGGGCACGTTCCCCAGGCGGCACTTGAAGGGGGAGGAAAAAAAAACCCACAAAAGACAGAACGAAAAGGGGGAGAAGTACAAGAAAATGTATGGTCTTTGAGGGTTATTTGAGCCACAGTCAAGGACAAAATGCGTAAGAAAGTGTGTTTTATAGGGTTTGAAATGTGAAAATTTTCTAAAGCTCGTTCGCTTTACTCCCTCGCATAATTATGTTCAGAATCAAGCTATTTTGCGCCCCCGATGGGGTTATCAAAGTGTTAACCTATGGTGTTAACCATTAATTGATTCTAGTTGCTTTGCCCCCCCCCCCCCCGCATAAAGTAGGAGCTTGCTAAATTTTGCGCCCCCAGATGGGATATAAGTGCTTTAAAAGCATTTTCAAAGTATAGAACATTTGAAAGAAATCATAAATTTGCCTTGCATGATTGCCGTGCTAAATTCCTCAAATATATTTTTGGGGGTTTTCATTCATTTTTCACTCCCCAAATAGAAATTATCAAAATTTTAAAAAGATTTATTGCTAGGTTGGTGTATTCCCTTGGATTTTTTTTTTCTAAGGGTAAAATACATAAGAAATTTAATTTGAGGGGTAAAAAGGAAATAAAAATACTGTCTCTTTGCTCCCTTGCTTATACAATAATTCGTCGAGTTTTGGCTAACAACCCCGGATTATGTGCATCAAAACTCATGTTCAGGTATATAGTGTCATCATTTCTAAATTAAACACGCTCATTAATCTGAGTTTGCGAATGAGGGTGGGGGGGGGGGCGTATATTTTATAGTTTGCCCCGGCGCCAGAATGCCTACATACGCCACTGCTCTTTAGCAACTCATATAATGAAATATGTCACAGAAAATAGTATACAGTTCTATGCTAATAATTTTCGCCCAAAGAAAGTAAATCTCTCATCAAAATGAACAAATCAACTTACTTCCAATACACCCCGTTCAAAAGCCCTCCTGTAGTAACAAATTCACAAACACGTGTACTTTCTATAGCTCATAAAGCCTTGCCTGTTGTAAGCTCATAATGCCCTGCCTGCTTGAGCTCACAATGCCTTGCCTGCTATAGCACCACCGTACCACTGCCAGCTGTAACACTCCTCAGAACAAAGGGACGCACCCATCCAAGGACAGGTTCATAGGGATCTCTTATAGGGGATACTCAAAATGAGTAATAAAATTAGTAACAGAGATATTCCCCAAAAGGGAAGGAAACAAAGTTGCCACTTATAAGGGAGAGGGTATAGGGGCTCATTTTTCTGCCCTAGCTATAATTTTAATGTATAATACTATAATATGATTACTCCAATATATAGCATATACATTTTTTTAATTATCAGGTACTGACAAATGGAAATTTCCTTTTCAGACGATTGAATCAGAAATTCAGCATTGACATTCAAATTTAAAAATGTAAGAAAATCATTTTGGTTGTTTGAACGTATTTTTGTTGTTGTTGTTGTTTTTTTTGGTTGAAACCCTGTCAGAAATTTTGTTTATATACTCTTCGGCAGATTTCGAAATACAAATAATGCTAATACCATTCCTTCTTGGAAATCGTTTGGCTAATAATTTTGTCTGCATATTCGACCTACCCCTACATTCTTCAGAATGGACTAGCAATTGATAAGTGACGAAGTTCTTACTATCTTCAACATTCATCCACCTACATCGCGCTCATCATCCTCATCCTCATATTTTTTTCTTTCCTTCCTTCTCTTCATTCCTTCGCGAAATCTACAATCGACAACCATTCAAATCAAAACGTTATTTCAATGTGTGAGTATAGACTTAAATGAAGGAGTCTGCTTCTCGGAGTGTATTTGGTACCTAATGAATACTGTAAGTCATCATCATCATCATCATCATCATCATCATCATCGTCATCATCATTATTTCCTCCCCCCTTTTTTTCTTACAAGGAATGTTCAGTGATTGTTGTTGTTGTTGTTGTTGTGTAATATTGTCGGCGTTCATTATTATGATAAGAATATTTACGCCTTTTACTTTTATCATTATTATTATTATCAGTTTAATACATATGTGGTCTATGTAGTCTATGTAGCCGATGTATTAGGCGCTATATATATAAAAGTGGAATATTATTATTATATTATTATTATTATTATTATTATTATTATTATCATTATGCTCTTTATAAATTAAGTACATCACTTTCTAATTTGATTCTCTTAATTGCTCGTAAGGTCTATTTATTTTGGTAATGAGAAGGAGTATGAACTCTGATCCACTGATCCGGTTTGTTGGTTGGTGATTGGGTTTAGAGGCGCGTTTCATTCAAATTTGAATATTTGCGCTCAGCCTAGAAGTGGTGGCGTCAAGAGGATCTCTGGTCTTATCCCGGTCTTGGTGCTCTGTTATGTATTATCGCCATCACCATCAGCTGCATCACTGATGTCGGCATTATCACCTCACAATGACGTTATAATGACGGATATCAATATCATCAGGAACATTCTTCAACACCATCATTATCATTTACTATTATCATTATCATAATCATCACCATCATTATCACCGTCATCATCCTCACAGTCACTATCATTATCGCGGGGGCGGCGGAGCGTCTTTTAAAGTGTGCGGGGGAGGGCACCAGAAACAACGGCACTTTGGGGGGAAAAGGGGGCACCTACAAGGGGCGGACATAGAGCGAAAAAGGGACCCTTTTGTGAAATTGGTGTTATCTTACAGACTCTAATTAATATATTATAAAGCATCATCTTATCCCTTTTTATAGTGGTTCTGGAGACTGCTTCAGCTTCCCCAATTAGCAGTTGTGTGTAATGGTGTAATGGTTTATGTGCAATGACAACAGATTTTTTTTTTTTTTTTTTTTTTTTTGGGGGGGATGTCAAATGATCTTTTGATTTGTACATTAACCCTGTCGTTTTTCTTTAGGGTTACATCGATATCTACATACTTTATACGATCTGCTTGATTTCATTATATACCATAAGAGCGAGTATTGGGGAAATTTTCAGAAAATATTGCCCTTACTTGGTGTAAATTATGGGCACATTAGAGCAGAATGAGAAATCCTTTGCTAGGGGGGGGGGGGGGCATTGTGTCTCTCTTGCCTCCAACTCCACTGCTTTACATAGTAGTTTAGTACTATGGGTACCCGTAATTACATAAAGCCGCACCGATTTGAAGCTAAATATGGCTCTTTTTGTAAGAAACAGTGGGAAATAGAGGTAAAATGGGACACTTATCAGAAGAGGAGAGGGTGCTTATCAGAAGTGGAAAGGGGCAAAAAGTGCACTTGTGAGTTGAGAAAAAGGGCACATCTAAGAAAGTAATAGGGGCACTTATCAGGAGTAAAGAGGGGGCATTTATCAGATATGAAAAGGGGCACTTATCAGAAGGGGAAAATGGGCACTTATTAGATGGGAAAAGGGCCACCTATCAGAAGTAAATATAAACTTATCAAAGGAGAAAATGGCACATATTAGAGAGAAAAAGGGAAAATCATTAGATTTGAAAAGGGGCACTAATCAGAGTGGGAAAAGGTCACTTATAAGAAAGAAAAAGGGGCACCTATCCAAAGTAAAATTGCACTTATCAGAAGGAGAAAAGGCCACTTATAGAGAGATAACTTAAATAACTTAGATAACTTAAAGTTTTGAAACTACAAGCTATTTTCACCATAATTATCATCATAATCTGCACCATCATTATCACAGTCACCATCACCACCGCCATCGTCATCACCATCACCATCATTATCACCATCATTATCCTCATTATCACCACCATCATCATCACCATCATTATCATCACCATCATTATCATCACCATCATTATCATCATTATCACCATCATCATTATCATCACCATCATCGCCATCATCATCACCATCATTATAATCACCATCATTATCACCATCATCATCACCATCATCATCATCACGATCATTATCACCATCATCACCATCATTATCATCATTATCACTATCATCATCATCACCATCATTATCATCACCATCATCATCACCATCATCACCATCATCATCACCATCATCATCACCATCATCATCACCATCATCATCATCACCATCATTATCATCATTATCACTATCATCATCATCATCATCACCATAGGCATCATCAAAACCATCATCACCATTACCACTAACATCAACATAACCATCATTGTCACCACCTTCACCATCATTATTTTCATATCTATCATCACCAGTCATTGTAACTACATGTACCACTACCACCACCATTATCATTATCATCATCATCATCTTTATCATCATAATCACCATGATCATCACAAATTAATTGCTACAGTGATCACCACCCATCTCTGTCAGACTTAAAGATAAAGTTGAGTTCTGGTCATGAGTTTGAATTGTATAAGAAACTGTATCAAAGTAATTGGAAAAGGTTGATTATATACATGTAGTACATAGGAATTGGTGTATGCTGTAAGGTTTTAAAATCATCAAAATGATAAGAAAGTGACTCAATCCTTCTGAGAGTCACAGGCACTGCACACAGAAATGTGTATATGGGACTGCACACAAATGTTCGGCCCGAACATTTCACCTGTTTCTTGTCATATATTGAATGTGAGGGCATTTGAAGAGCAATCCTTTTCAAGGGACATTTCTACTATGATAATCTTCAAAACTAACACTAAAAAATGAGAAAGCTCATAAATTATTTTTTACCTTTCCCAGAACTCATCCTTCTCTTCAACCTATATGTAGAGTATACAATTAATCCAGATTTCACATAATTCAGGTCCAATTTTGAAATAGTTTGTTGTTTTTATTGTGATAGGGAGGAAAAAAATTACACTTTTCAGCAAAAAAAGTGAGAAGTACTATATCTTACACAAAAAGAATCATCTTTAGAAAAACACATTCATTTTACAATCATACAAATCTCCTCATAAAACATAAAACTTTTCGTCCCACTTATAATAATTCTCGTCTCTTTTGTACAAAATTAATATATAATAGTTTTCAGTTTTTGAACTACGTTTTATACATTGGAGAATGGGGAAATGGCATAAATGCTCCCTTTTTTTCACGCATACAAAAAACAACTTTTACAGAATATTTTCTGCACCTGTGACATTTCAAATCTATAATCACATAGCCGCATAACAGTGAACAATAATGCTTGCATTTTGCTAAAAAGTTACACAAATTTAAAGCACTCTTTTCAAAGGGCTTAGTGAGAGAGCAAATTGGTAAAATATGCCCTCTTTTTCCAAATAAAGATTTGGTATGCTACAAGTATGTGCGTAGACACTCAAAATATAATTAATGTCAAATCATACGTGCAGCAAAATATGTGCATTCAATTGTGGAATTAAAACAGTGGAGGAGTTGGGTGAGTAAGAACATCATTAAAATTATTGCATTTAGTGAAAGAAAAAGGAATGAAAAAAATTGATTAAGAGATGATCCATGGTTTTGTTGCTTTCGTCTTATAATTTGATAGCCCGCACAAAAGCGTTTGTTTTCAATTCCTGTATCTACGTCGTACATGTATATCTGTCCTCTGTATAGTAATAACTGATGTAGCCAGATTTAATGTTAGAATAACAGAGTAAACCATATGGTAATTATTTATTCAAATTAGTTTCACAGATCGTCAAAATCGGTTTACCTATGGAATATTATTCATCCCAATATCCTAATGCTGTATAAATATAGTTAAAATCACTCACAGGAAAGTTAATATATTTCCTATAATAAACAATTTGTCTTGTTTTAGAGTCAGATTAGTGGGTAAATATGGTCAAAATCTGGATAAAAATGTTGGATTTATGGAGTATGGTTTGAAATAAAAGTAGAACATTAGCTTTTACCAAGGTTAATGTGAGAGAACTAAACTTCGTCAACCACTATTAATAGCACTTTTGCTTAAACATATTATACTACTTGGATAACTCCCTCAGTAACTTTTTGGTAGTCAAAATCATTCTTAGTTCAAATAAGATAAATATCTATCTTTTACATATTATTTGATTAAAAGTAACAGATTGAAACTTAAAGGGGTACCAATCACCAAAAAATATTTTGCTCTGTATGTTAGGGGATCCATGTCGTTACACTATATTCAAAATATGGGCTTCAAACATTAATTCCATAAAGAGATATTGCAATTTTAATTACACTCTCTATAAGCATAAAACGTGATTAGACTACTCAACGCACCCGTACGCACTTGCCAAGATAAGGGCTCGCACGGAATTAAACTCGGAGTTAAGTTCCGCGTGAGCATTTTCACGTTATCCTTGTTTTCTTCATACTCCTTAACTGTTGACCAATAGAATGCCAGATAAAGTTCTTCAAGATTGATTTTATACTTTCTAGCTGTACACAAATTATTTTTTCAGGTGATTGGTACACTTTAATGCATATAATACATCACCCTATACTAGTAAACCTATTACTATTATTAACCTATAATGAAAATAAGATGAAAACACTTCTTTGGCACAAAATATCTGTCTAATAAATTTCAAATTTCACAAATAACTTTTAGTTTGTCTTGTAATATAAGTACAAATATCAGTGGCATGAAATCTGGTAGAGGATATCAAAACTGCATTTACAGCAGTTTTTGGTATAATTCTAGGTCACCTGTATATGTGACTAGTCAAATGACTAGGGTTCATGGAACGGCCTTAGTCATTTTCCAAAACACGTCCTCTGAATTTGTTATGATTTTGCTATGTCAACCCACCTCTATGTATTTGAATTAGAAAATGTCATTTTGAATTAAAAAGCCGGAAAATAATAAATTAGTACTAAGGAAAGTTTCAACGTTCAGTACCTTTAAGAAATATTGATGCAAAGTGAGAAATGTTCACCTTTCTTTTAATAAGAAATCTGTGTTAAAGAAACTATAACATCAATCTCTAAATATTCTTTAGTGGTGGGTCACAGTTATATTAACTAAACTAACATAATAATATCTTGTAATCTCATTCATACAATTAAAATAAAAACTAAACTAAAAAGCATTACAGAATTCAAAGAGCACCTTATGAATTCTCAAAACTAAGTGTAAAACTAAGAAAGATTTTTTTTTTTCTTGACTACAATTGCACTAAGATTGATTCTATATACAAATACTGCTAATAAAGAGTAAGAAATCATAAAACTTTAAAATGTTAAGAAGATATTGAGGGACAATGAGACACAAAGCGACAATGCAAATGCCTTAAAGTTCTCGCCTGCTATGAAACTTTTTTCCCCCCTTGAACCAAGTACTGCACATTAGAGGTTTTTTATTTAAGACATTTGGCATAGTACTTTAAGAAATTCAATAAAAAGGATGCAATAGAATGCCATCCCAGTTAACAGTAACATAAAACATTCAAATTAGAATGCCATAATATATCAACAAAAAGTTTCAGCTTTATACATCTTGAAGACAACGCAAGCTCAAGAACATTACCAAATTTTCATATTTGCACAGAATAGAATTTATAAGACATTTTGCACCCTATTCAGGGGTCATCTTCTCTACAATAAATTAACATTTTAAAGTGCTTTTGCAAAACATATATGTACAGTTACAAGCATGCATAAATAAATAGGTAGTACATTTCAGACCATTTTCTTCTGCATAAAAGTATATGATAAAATATCTCTACAATGACGAAATGGCAACAGCTTAGCTCTGTTTACTTCAATTTGCACAAATTTCAAATCATATAATACAAAATTATACAGGAATATTATTTTTTATACATTGTTGACGCATGACTAAGATTAATAAGCATGCAAACAGTTTTCTAGTACATGGACACCTTCATAATGCACTTTTGAATAAACAGTGTTTCCATAGAAACAGTATATTTTGCGCCTGTCGTGACATGGATCCTTCCATTATGTGCTCAGACGGGCAAAGCTTTGTCATGTCATACGTTCATAATGCACGCTAAATCAATGGTGCCGAGTGCATCTCTTTCAGCACCATGTATCGTTCTTTTGAGGTTTTAATGATGATTAACACTTGCACTTATTTTCTTCATTATCACACAAGCAAAGTAACAAGCAATGAAGCACTGAAAATCGAAGCAATCTGATTGGTCGACAGATCCATCCGGCAGACCTGATTGGTCCATTTAAAAATTACCTCCTGCAATCAGTCACTGGGTGGGCGGAGTCCCTGCTCCGTGAGTATTGCTGAATTCGGTTGTAAAGCACTTAATCGAAAAACAACACTGTCAGATGCATACATCATATTGACATGAACAAAATCCTGTACAATCATCAATGGCTTTCATCATCATCATCATCATCATCAGTATTATCATCATTATTGAATCTCTCCGACTATGCTTCCTGGTGCTGGAAGCGATATATCATCTGTAAGTGTTCAATCCACAATGTGGCCTTCCAGATCTGCACCATCCATACATTATGAATATAAATCGTGCATCGCATTGTACATCGATCTGCATAGAAGGCAAGCTCAGTTGAGACTCATATACAAATGTTCCACAGTGTTTTCATTTGCTTTTTGCTCTAACCATACATCCAACTCCCTGAAGCCCTCTCACTTCCATTCCCGTCACAGGCTGGTTGATATTAGTTGTAGAATTCTTGAAAGCTGGCGTAATAACCATTCGTTACTCATCAAGTTGCACTCAAGTTCACATCGCAACACAAAGCTCGGTGGATGCATCATTCAGACTGCTTCATCCAGACGTCATGTCCCATACATCTGTCACAGAAATGCATGTTGGAACTAGCACTTTACATCTTATCTGAGGGACTCCAGCTCGGTAAGTATGTGGTGGCGATTAAACAGTGATTTCAACCGAGACGTCTTCGCTGCTCATCCCCATGGAGTCGACACTGTCGCTGTCACATGAATGTGAGTTGGAGCAGTTTGCAGCCTCCTGAAGCCTCATCAACATGTTGAACTGAAAGGAAAACCAGAAAATAAAAATCAATTTGATTAAATAAAAAACAATTTACAGTCAAATCTGTTTATAAGGACTACTAAAGGGGAATAAGCAAAGGGATTTTCAATTATAGCTTAAGTTCAGATTGATGACATGTACCATTCAAGGGAGAAAAAACATTGGTGGTCTTTCTGTACAGGAGGTCACTAAAGAAGGTTTTAGATATTTATTTTGAAATCAATATATTGCTCTTCAAGTTGTGATAATATCAATTTTCACATCTTTTTGCATATTCATTGTTGAGTAAAATTTCCCCAAAGTTCAAGGGTTTAAGGACTGATGTTTACATTATTCTTGTTGTCCTCCGACTTCAGAATCTATTACCAAACACCACACACATCACAGAATGAACAATGCTCACCAATATCAACCAAAAAAAATACTTAAACAAGGCGATTATGAACTAAGACAAATAAACAAGAATTTCTAACTTGCAAATGAAAAAATAAATTGCGAGAAATCAGAAAAAAACAAAATGAAAATACCGTTCCCCTCCCCTAAACGAAACAGAACTTATCGTTTTTCTCCTCCATTACACATATTGTGTATTAAACATCAATCGCCTACATGCATATTCAAAATGATCGGGTTATTAACACAAAGTTACATGAAAGTCAGAGGAGAAAGAAACGTATCACTACAAAGAAACCAATAAGATAATACATCTGTTTCGATCACTGAGCACACATCATACAACAAGTTAGAATAAATATCTAAGCCGAAAGAGGAGGAAAAAAGAAAGAAAAGAAAAATGGCAAAAAAAAAAAAAAAAAGAGAGGTCACTAAAGGGGACAAAATAAATTTCAGTTTTGATAAAAAATAAGATCAGTTATTCTTTCATTGAAGGTCATGTACACCTATACACCAATATTCAAACCGCTCTTAGGACATTAAAAGTAAAATGGGATAGACTATTCTGGCACCGAATTTGAGTTATTCTAACAGTTGTTGGCAAATATGACCACAGATTAACATTAATTCATTCAAATAAAAACAGGAATATTACAGCACTGAAGAGACAACTTCATGCAAACCGATCAACTACATGTAGAACAGACAGCGAAATAAAGTGCAGCAAAGCTTTAACATTCAACTATTTTTAACATCAAACAAGTCCCTCCAGTCATAGGGACCTACCCTGTGAGCTAAATGGTAGGGCTCTCACAACTACGTGGGCTTGAATAGCCCGATGCCTCCTGTAGATGCATGAGCATGCTTAACTGTTTGGAGAATAGGGGTGGGCAGGGTAAAGAGATGGAAAAATGAAAAATAATGTGGAAAATAATTTCAATTTGCTTGCAATTGGGTTAACCATCCACTTATCAGTGTTTGTTTTTTCACAACAAAACTTGGTCCAGATGTGACTTTGGCTTGCATTAATGATGGATTCATACAAAAGAAGCATACAGTATTTAGATTGTGCAGCTTCGAAGAAAGATTGGATACTGAATTCAGCTACAAAAAGAATGAGTTAGTGTAGGTATCGATGGTTCTCATATCAAGCAATCTTAGCATATTCTTAACTGAAAAAGAAAACTTTCCTCAATTTTCTAACTTCTTTCACAAAAAAAGAAGAAAAAAAGAAAGAATATGAAATAAACACCTGCATGTGACTCAAGGTTGCTTCTGGTTGGCAAGTAGTACCAGGGAAATCAAATATGATTTCTTTATGTCTCTGATTTAATGATAATTTTATTAGGGTATATTTTATATTTATAGTGTTATCATGAACATCATCGATCATTATCATCATCTTCTTACGACTGATATTACAAGATTCCCTTCACCCCCTTTGTACTCACCAATGGGTCACCTTCGACCTCTCCTTGACCTTGCTGACCTTGAGTTGACCCCTTGACTCCAGAGTGCATGCTGTATCCGTCGAAGCCAACATCTTCCGGTCGTAGCCTGAGAAGCGAAGGCCAATCTTGAGAGGAGCTTGCCATCCATGGATAGCTATCAATAACCCACTCCGCTGGGTCTTCCCATGATGCCTTGCGACCATAAAGCTGTGGGGAAAATGAATTTATTATCATCATTATTATTATCGCTATTACTATAAACTGAGAAGAGAAGGCCAATACTGGGAGGAGCCTGCCATCCATGGGTAGCTATCAATAACCCATTCTGATGGGTCTTCCCATGACGCTTTGTGACCATAAAACCGGTAAAAATGAGGGAGAGAGATGGGATTCATCATTACTATTATCATTCTTCTTCTTCCTCTTATCGATAACTCCCTACGGACTCTTGCAGAACTCAAAGACCTCATGTGCACCCTTCCCTGACAGTTAGGTGCAACCTATTTCTCTACTTCACTTACTCTCTGAGGACTCTTCAAAGACCTCATTTGTTGGCCTTCCAAAACAGCCTCTCAAGACAGTAGGGTGTAACCCATCACTCTATTTCACTAATTCTCTTGAGGATTCGTCAAAGGGCTTATCTGACAGCCTCTAAAGAAAACTGGGTACAACTCTACTTCTGTGACTACCTGAAGACTCTTCAAAGAACTCACCTGTAGGCCTTCTCTGACAGCCTCTAGGAGGTAGGGCACGATGGAGTAGTTCCAGAGGTCTGTGAACCACACCTGAGATCCTGCCAGGTCGATGGGACAGGAGAGGAACAACCTCGGTCCGATGGTGACGTCTGAAGAGCTATGGGTCTCCAGGAACTTGTTGAGGTGGAGCCATACCTTGGGCATCCAGTCAACCATCTTGATCAGGTCGTTGTTACGGGCGTTGTGGCCGATCTCGTACTCCACCAGCTTCCTGCGCAGGTAGCGCCCAAGGAAGCCTTTGACAGGTTCCATATGGTTTGCACACAGCACCCATCTAAGAAAGAATCAGGAAGGATTTGGAAATTCTTTATTCTACATGAAGAGATATGACAAGGAGGAGGTGAGTTAGCTTTGTCAGTAGAGCCTGTCAAACTAAAGATCATGGGTTCGAAACCACACAAGGCAGACAACCGAAGCCTTTGTTGAATTTTAACCTGTCCCTCCCCTGTTCCAAAGACAAAGGCTAGGGATGAAACGGAACACACTCTCTCTATGGGACAGGAAGTTAACTGGAGGCCTCATGTATGGAGAGTCTCCATCAATGCATGTAAGAACCCACTTTGTAAAAGAGTTAAGGAAACCCTGCAGCAAATGGTACACCTGCACATCCCAATCATTTCCACCAATCATTTCCACTGGAAGGAGAAATCTGGGGGTTATTGGGGTTGTTGGGAGTTTGGGCATTTGATAGCAGAGGGGATTTAGCAGACTTCAGTATTCTGTTGCGTCTGTCTGCTCACCTGAAGTTGTGGTGGAGTTGTAGATTTGTCGATGAGCATGTTGCTTGGTTCATTGTGCCAATGATGTAGGGGCATTTCTGATACTTGATGAAGCCACTGAAGATATCGCCCAGGGCACCAGCATGATGTAGATTGTCTAGGATCACTACTTGAGGCATCTCATTGCCACTGCAAGGAAAGATAATAAATAGATGGAAATTAAGAACAGCTTTAAGGGCTAAATTGATCATCTTTTCTTCTTCAAATTGGCAACACTTGCATTTTTCTTTTATTGCTAAATCATTCTGAGAAATGTGACATATCTCAAATAAATATACAGCAACAGAGAATATGTTGAAAAGTTAAAAAGTTGCCAATTTGCATGGGAAAAAAAATGAATTTAACTTTTCCACACATTGCCAATTGAAGGAATTTAGTGCTTATTTTCCTTTTGAAAATCCCTAACAGGAATCTCCAAGCTGTAAAATGCTTCAAAGTGTAGAACTTACCCTGCCTCACATTGCTCTGCTATTGATGACAGGTATTGCTTGAGTTCCTTGCCGGATTTATGATCAACGTTAAAGGTGTTGATGGAGTCTGATGTCACATCCTTTCCTAACCTACAAGTGAAAAAAAAAATGATGGTTAAGAATATTAAAGTCTAAAGTTAAGAATATTAAATATACTTTAAATATCAAGATATTTAAAGTATATTTAGGACATATAAACAGCAAACATTCAACTTCAGCAATACAAATCTCTGAAGTCCAATTTTCAATAAGCAGGTGCTCCATAAATACAGATTCCTGTAGTACACATTTCAAGGGGGAAAAATGGTCTTTATGGACAGGTGGTCTTTCTATACAGCTGCTGACTAAAGCAGGGGGGGGGGGGGGGGGGGGGTTCATAAAGCTGTTCGTAAAGTTATGCATGACTTGAATATGAATTGCCAGATAGGATGCCCAAAGTTTTTCCTGACATTTTAACAAAGTGTGACTGTATTTCCAATAACCTCAATTAAATTATTGCAAAAAATATACTTTGCATTAAAAATGTTTGTCATAATAAGAATGTTAATCTACATCTGCACAGTTCAACTTTAGTTGATGCAGTTAATAATGAATGAGCATCCCATTTGGCTTGTCATATTGAAGTCATATTGAAGTCATTTGTAAAGTCATGCATAACTTTACGAACAGCTTTATGAAACACCCCCAGGTCTCTGCGTATAAAGCAAATGGTTTACATACCTGTGGACGATGTATTCTGCAAGTTTCTGTGCCAGGTAAGTCTTGCCTGTCCCGCTAGGACCACACATGATGATACGTCTATGCTCCATGAGCAGGGAGACATAGCGTTGCATGATGGGTTTGGGGATGAGCGTCTCGAAGACGAGGGAATCACAACTGTTCTGTAGGTGATCTGAAGTATGAAGAAAAGAAGAAAGATAACGTTGCAATTATAGTTTGATTATGATGTTTATAGCCTAGAGCTTTACTCACCTTTTGATACCAAGTTTATAAAATTTCACCAATCAGTGTCGAAAATCCTACTGTCAAAAATTGCTATGCTATGCCCAGCCAAGAAGGATATTTCTCCATTTATGTACTGTACAAAATGGAGAAATTTTCAATACGTGACTATACGTGTATGAAGAATCAATCAATGATCAATTCCAAAATGTTTAAAGATATGTATATGAAATTTTGTGGGCTTAGTCCATATAAGATGATCTATACACCAAGTTCAAGTCTACCATCACTCCATGGCTGATATCACAGAGACTGCCAAAATAACCTGGTCTTATTAGGGCTAAGGACTATCAATATTATATTTTGAAGACTATTAATTACATTTACTCACAAAAATATAAAAATGAGCAATTCATGGGTTGAGATGATTTACCTTTGACAAATATCCTGATGGAAGTATTCTCTCCGACTAGATATCCGCAAAATAACCTGGTCTTATTAGGGCTAAGGACTATCAATATCATATTTTGAAGACTATTAATTACATTTACTCACAAAAATATAAAAATGAGCAATTCATGGGTTGAGATGATTTACCTTTGACAAATATCCTGATGGAAGTATTCTCTCCGACTAGATATCCGCAAGGTAGAAGCTCTGGAGATTCTGATTCCTTGGTCCTCATGATCTCGCCAACGACATAACACATGATGCTCTCAGAGCTTAGACCAAGATTTGTGACAGGGTCTATCCTTAGAACATATTCCTGATCAAAGAAAAAGAGAGAGAGGGGTAAAAATGAATGAGGTATTATAGAAGAACAAAAAGACCATTACAGTGAAACTTGTTTATAGAAACTCTCTCTATCATGACATAACACATGATACTCTCTGAGCTTAGACAAAGGTTTGTGACTGGGTCTATTCTTAGCTGGCCTTCTGACAAATTTTCTGTGGGTCCACAAGACTGACACTGTCAGAGTCATGGTCTGTCAGACTCATGGGCTGTCATTCTACTTGGATGTCCTGGGCCCTGTTTCATAAAACTTATTATCAGTAACAACTGCCACATTTCTATGACAAATTTTCTCTCAGCCAATCCGATGCAAGGATTTCAGTAGCTTATAACAATTATTGCAACTTGTTATTGATAACAAATTTTATGAAACAGGGTCTGGTTGCTTAAAAAGGGTGTCTTAAGAGGAAGAGCAAAACTTACCTTGAATATTCTCCTGACGACGCTGTCTAACGTATCCCAGTTCGTCTTACTACTGATGCCGATAGTACCAATAAGAACCTCTTGAACTGGGGTTGAGACCGTCTGAAAAGAAGAAGAAAAATTTCTTCAGAATATCTGAACCAAATTGGTTGGTACTAAGAGTATATGTTGATTTCTCCATTATAAACCTACAAGTATGCATTGACTCACTTTGTTTATTCATTTCACTTTTTTTTTATAAAAACACAGTAAAATCAAATAATTATAAACATACATGTATATACAACAATACAACTTAATATGAATTATATCACTGGTAATGTTTGAAGAATGTTCACTTACATAATTTAATTCATCTTATGGAACAATCAGTACACATAACAAAAGATGACAAACACAATATTCAAAATGAAAAAAAACAATGTGTATAAAGAGTTATAAATTGTAAGTAACGTTATCAGATCTTTGGGAACTTTGAACTATGAACTTACTGTAGGTTGTGTCATGGGGTCGTGAAGGCCACCAAGTGCTACTGTGACAACGATTCTCTTGCTATTACTCGTCATACCAGAGTTATCATCTAATAAGATATCCAGGCTACCGTGGTCTGAATGGGTACTTAATCTATGACGGTCTGAAGATCAAGAAAAAACAGTTTACAAGAGGTTTAAAAGTTTTCCAGCGATATTAACATACCAAAAGTATCAACAAATCTACAGATGAATGGGTACTTGATCTACAACTATCTGAAGATAAAGAACTTTGTAAGAGGTATCAAAATATCAAAATATATCTATATCAAAGAATAAAGAAAACTGATTCACTCTTGTTTAAAACTACAAACATTGCACTGCACACAGATATGGGTATATGGGACTACACCCAAATGTAGTATTAAAATTGCATCCAAGCTTTTATACAGTTTAAGCATACATGGAATATGTGGGCATTTCAAGTGTAATCCATTTCATGTTATAATGCTACATAGGAACAAAAAAAAATGAAAAGCTAACAAATTATTTTTAACCATCATTACCACAACTCAAAATTCTTTTTTTTTCAAACAGAAGGAAAAAGAGATTGAGATAAGAGTTACTAATTACCAAGTGAATCTCTACTGAGCCTCTTTGATGAACCTAGGGAGTTAAGAGATGCCTGGGAGGAGCTGGCTTCTAATGATCTCCTGGATGAGACCTGCCTCTGTAACCTCTCATTCTCCTGTTTTAAGACACTCATCTCATTCTGTAAAGAGGGAAAATTAAAGATACATATGTAGATACCATTGTGTAAGTGCATGTACAATGTTTATAAATGTTGAGTTGTAATATACATGTACATGTACTAGCAGTGATATTAAGTGTAATTTTCTTCAGCTCACATGACACCAGTGTATTATTCATTAGCATCCTCATCATCCTTTTCATCACCATCATCATCATCACCATCATCATCATCATCATCATCATCATCATCATCATCGTCATCGTCATCATCATCATCATCATCATCATCATCATCATCATCATCATCATCATATCTTACATACCTTCATTTTATTCATAGCTTCTTTGAGCTGGTCTAGCTGATGCTGTGAACTCAAGGCCTCTAGTTTGACATCCGTTAATTTACTCTCCTTGTCTCTGAGCTGTTTCTTCAGATCAGTGATCATTTCTTTACTCTCTGGTGAGTCATATATCCTGTAAAGAGACACATACAAATACGATAACAAAACCGCTTGACCTCATTAGATCCATTCTTTTTATCTTGCAAATAAACCATATTAAATTGAAAAAAAACCATAAAGGTCTCCACTTTGTACTTTTCCCACCAGAGTCTAGTTTGGACAAGATATTTTGGAACACCTGCAGTAAACCCCAAAACACAAGTAACTGTAGCCCTAGCATGGACCCTAAGGAGTAACCGTGACCCTGACCCAAAACCTAACTTACCTAAACCTAACCCTAATCCTAATACTTTGTACTGATGCCTGGTGGGGCATTCTGCAGTTAAGCCGATATTTCTTCAAGAAGTGAAGAAATGTTCAGCCTAATACAAAGAAAGAGATATAAAAAACAAGTCACATAAAAACCTTGAACGTGACAACCATGTGGATGAATAAACATCCGATTTAAGGGAGACTTACGCTGATGTGGAAGCAGATGTTTTGAGTTGTCCGTTACTAGGGATACTCCCATTAGATAACGAGACGTTACTCTCTAAGTCTTCTGTGTCTGTCGTTGTTCCACTCATCTTCTTCTTACGTGTGAATGCAGCACGGAATGAACTTCGAATCTACAAGATTAAGAAGAAATTCGGTGTTCAAAACTTCAGAATCACACTCATTTGCATGATTAAGACCAATTTAGTACATTATCCCCAAAAGGATAAATGAATTCATCAAGGATATTTGTGTTGTCGTTAGGTTTTGAATAATTTTTTTGATTTCTTTCAAGCACTGTGAAGGTGCAAAAGGGCAATACTGTTTCTATGCCATATGTGTTTTAGATAATCTTGGTACATCATTCCCATAAAATAAATTTACATGTAATTTGTCAAAATATTCTTCTGCTGTTAGTTGAAATAAGGCCAAGTAAAACTGATTCCTAGTTTCTCGTCTGGATTTTTGTGAAAAAGAGGAGGGGGTGCCATGTTATTTGATATTTGATATTTATCCAAGATGGCCGCCACACATACAAATGCTATTAGGCACAGCTTCCCGTGATATTTATATTCTTCTGGGGTCCCTTTAAAGCCCAAAAAGGCTTAAAAAGTTGAAATTAAAAAGTTTTAATTTTAACAACAAAACAAAAAATAAAAAAAGAAAGGAGGTGGGGGCAAAAAAGGAAGCAGGCGGGGATAAGAAACTAGGAATGATTTTTATTTGGCCTAAGAGAACTACTTAAAGTACAGAGAGGGGAAAAGCAAGTACTTATCTTCTACCATGAAGTTTATACCTATCCCTATATGTTTGTACATTGTAGTTTGTCCATTTGTCAAAGAGCAAATAAGGCTACACGCTGATTTAATACATTATGATTATTCATTAGTCACACAGGTACATGTGTATGTATGTCTATATGTATAGAAAGGCTGAAGTTCAAACAATAAATGTAAATTACAAAAAAAAAATATAATAAAATGAATTAACACACTGATATATGAATAAAAAGGAAAACACACTCGAACTAAATCTAATTTTGTTAATTCATGAGTACTACTAAAATGATCAATCCCTAAGTTTACGATGTATCTACACTTTTTATATGTAAACTTAAAGATCTTTAAGACACACTATTTACATTCAACTTGATCTGTTCTAAAAGAAACTAATCTTAAAAAGGAAAAACAAACAAATCTCTAACATCTGAGATCCAAAATGCAAAAGATACATTGAAACACAGTCAATATGGAACAGGCAAACTTCGAAACTTAGATTTTAAGAACTTTGAAACTTAGATTTAAAGATTGCACTGCTAACATATAATGATATTACATTATCTACATGTACAATGTTCAAAAGTACTTCTGCGTCTTTAAATAAATGCAAGAGTGGTTAGCTTGTGCATAAATCTTGCTAATAAGATTGCATGAAAAACATATTGAAAGCTTCAAAGCCGGCAAAATGATTATAGTATTAAGTGTAAAAGAAGACAAATTTAATATTATCATTTTTTTTTTTAAGCTTTTGGGTTAATGCAATTAAAATAAACACCTAAATCAAGCACAAACTTTATTTTATCTAAAATATGAAAAAAAGAAAAAGAAATAACGACTGAGAAATAATACAAGGAAAGTATGAAAATACTCTGGGATATCACAGTTCTGTAAACACAAAATAAAGTGTGGATCTAATACACAACGGTATGTGAAAAGTGAATCCAAATGCAAAATGCTTGAATAAAGAAAAATATTAAGTAAAAAAACAAAAACATACTGGAAATATTAACCTATAACTGAACTTGGATTAAACAATGGATTTAAGAATAATGATAATAATAATAATAATGATAACAATAATAATGATAATAATAATAATAATAGTAATAATAATAATAATAACTCTTATTCCAGCGTTAGGGGGAATCCTTTTATCTCAGCCTATTGTTATCAATCGCCTTAACGCACGGTCGCTTTCGCCGTAACGTCAAATTTCTATTGTGATGGAATAAACCGCATTGATAGGATTCCCCCTAACGTAGGAAATAATGTTGTAATAATAATAATGATAACAAACATGCACATCTAAAAGAAGGGGTAAAAACCAACACCATAACACGTTCACTCATTCATTTACCTTTTCACCTGATGAAGATGTCTTTAAAAGTTAAACAACAAACAAGAAATTAAATTAATTAAGATTAATTCCTAATAGCATTTATTGAAAGATTTAATGTTAAGTAATAGATTTTCATATGAGCTATCTACCCATCACATGATTTTAAATGTAATGTTTAGAGCTATTTAAGCTTTACTTTACTTATTTTCACTTAATCGATATGCATTTATATTACATTTATTAATTAATTTATGTTCATGGGCTTCTCGTATATTTAATTGACAAAGAAGTTCCCCTCTATGCTCTTTTGACAAAAATTGATTTTACTTCATTAAATCCTATCATTAATTCACCACTTTTAAAAACTAGCATTTTCAACTTTCTTCATGAAAATAAGATGACTATATTTCACATTGACCTTAATATTAATTGGTAGGACACCATGCTAACTTTAAGATAACAACAGGGTAATTTAACGATAATGTCAAAACAAGGGGTCTTAATTGTTCTATCTTTTTATGGAATAATGATTAAACCTTTGACGATGATAATTTACATAACATCCGTTATTAAGGGGCTTCATCACAGATTAAAACAAGTCTAAATTTTAGGTTATACATTTTGAAAAATACGACATTTAAGTCATTTTGTGGGTTGGAGCGAATGGGAAAGTTGACCGTCGCTACATCACAGTGAACGTACCGATACAGCCAATATGAAATTCCCCTATGTATAGTGTTTACAACTTTAAAAAATTGTAACTTCCTTATTGCTTGTCTGATTTCGTTCAAACTTTCACCAATCTGCTTCTCTGATTTTTCTGCTTTCACACAAATCAAATTATTACAAAGTTGGATTCCCCTATGTATAGTGTTTACAACTTAACCCATTGCCTACAGGGACCGGGTGGCCCCTGTATTAAGCCTATGGGAATGAGAGAATTCAGTAGTCATCGGGTTAAAAAAAAAAAACCCCAAAACTTTAACTTGTAGATCAATGATCAAAACTCACCCAATTTTTCTTCTTCTTCTTCTTGGATTCTAACATCTCTGTGTCAGTGACGGCTGAGCCTACGCTGGACATACTGGTCATACTAGCCAATGAAGACATAGAATCAGTGGACATCTGACGTGTCATACGACCTTCTGTACCTGAACAAAGATGAAACAAAAGAAAAAAGAAAACATTTAGAATGGACTTGCTGATATTCTGCAAGTCTATTTGAAATGCATACAATTACGACTTTTTGCAACAAAATTCAAAGAGACAAATTTGTTACATGATGCATACTATTTTTGTTCACAGCTACTTTTTTTGATTTTGATATAGTAAAAGTGACGTTTCCTAGCAGACATTTTATTGTATTTATGGGGGTTTTGTTACAGGAGCTTTTAAAAAACTTTTCCAGAGCTCTTTTAAATTGTTATCATGTCTCCTTTACAAAACTGCTGCATGTACATGCATGTAATGTAGAGCTTGGGCGTATCATATGAAACTGTTGAGTAATTACTTGTCGAAAAACATGCACACACACAAAAAAGCCATTTCCACACTGAAAAGAGAACCCATATGTGGAAAGTAGGGCAATCTGGGTAAAAACAAGGTGGGTTCAGCTAACAAACAAACACAGAATAACCATGTATGAGCCACTAGCTGTATGGTGTATTTGAACGTTGTAAAAAGAAACTTGAAGCATTTCATCAATCTCTCTCAAGCAATATATTGGTAGTTGTACTTGAAAGCACTTATTCAAATCCACATCATTATTTCATATTATCTGTTGAGAGCCAGAAGGGCATTAACTATGTTAAAAGTATATGAATTAATGCCCTATTGTCACTCAGCAGACAATAGTCAGGTTCACACGGAGGGAGCTAAAACTCATAGTTTTGAAACTTTAAGTTGACTTGTAGTTCCAGAACCACAAGTGAGCTTGTAGTTAATGCTGAAACCACGAGCAGTGGGGGGGTCCTCCCTTGTAGTTAGGGACCGTATGGACAGAATAAACTTTATGTTTAGCAAACTTGTTGTTAATGATGACCTCTCTTTGCATGTTAAACTACGATCGCTTGACTTGTAATCTCAGAAACAACAAGCGTCATTGTTTTGGGCCCGTGTGAACCCTCTTCGTTGTTAGTGAGTCGTTGTTTCGTTAACTTATAGTTTCAAAACAAAAAGTACCCTATGAACGTAGCTATTATTGGAACATCCAAAAGGGCAAGAATAGGACAATGACAATAATATTTGCATAAATCTACAGGTCATATTTACTCATCCACCCATCTGGATTGTTCTACTTCAGTCAGTGAGTTCATTTAATTTATGTTCCAATGCCAAAGGTCAAAGGTCAAAGACAGAGTCAATGATAAGGTCAAGGTCAGGGTCAGGGTCAGTGACAATTGTATGATACATAAAATACAGATGCCTATAGTTTCCAATTACAATTATACAGATGATGGACAAACCTGTAATAATATTTCAAAATACCATTTGGGTACCACAAATAGTTGGTTGAGGAGCTTATTTCTCTGTAAACACTGGAATAGATGTTACATTTTGGAGGCATATTTAAAAACTTCAACTTGTGTAAAATTGATGATGACAAATGGACTAACCTATAATCATAATTCTTATTATAATTTGGATACCAAAAATAAAATAGTTGAGGAGATTATCATCTCTGTAAAGATTGAAACAGATAATTTGTGGCACCTTAAAAAACTTGTGTAAATAAATAACAACAAATGTTTATAGTTCATGTTTAAGTCTTATAATTGCAAGTGACCTTATCTATTGTCAGATTTCTTTGATTGCAATTGATAAATACCAAGACACTAACAACATTTTGGACAGCTGAAAAGATTTTTCCATCTCCCATAATACAACAACCAAATTAGATAGCTAAATCAGGTAGTCATGCTTTTGAGCAGACAGCTTCTTATAAAGTTATCCACTTCCAAAAATGAGCATGCCTTAAGGTAAGCCTTCACCCTTGTTGCTATGACAACTGCATCACTTTCCATCACTTTGGTAGGTAACCTTTTAAAGTGAACGATGTCAATAACCTCACATAAGAACAGCATTAAGAGTGACTTGCAGAGATAAATAAAGCAGACAGAGAGAGAGAGAGAGAGAGAGAGAGAGAGGGGAGAAAGGCAAAAGTACATTTTCAAGCCATCCAATGTTTTTCCTTTTAAGAGGAGGTAATTATGGGACATACGGGCTATATCCTAGGCACCCATATTGAATTCCCTGATCGTAAACATCTAGACGTGGCCTCGCTACGATGCGTGGCGGTGAATATGAAAACGACTTTCGTCTCTCGTGACTCCAATAAAGGATATGTGTGTGCATGTCTAAGTAAAGAAACCTTAAAAGTCATTGCAGGACATTTAATCTGTCTACTCGTCCCAGTTCTTTGCCAGTCCATTTCATTTTTCCTTGAAATATTCAACCATTACGGTGTTTAAAGATGCACAAACTTTAGGGAATACATGTTTGTCCTGCAATTAGATATCTAAACAATTAAGTACATATATGCTCATAATGGTTTATATGTTCGGGTGATTGTTAATAGGTAGGATATTCGAATGATACATGTATAACCGTGTCAGGATTACCCAAACAGGTTTTCTCACAGTCTTCTCACAATCCATTCAATATACATGTACATGTATACATGTATATGTATTAAATGTCTAAATGTCTTAAATGTCTTAATTCTGCAAATATTTTTAATTTAGAAGTGATATGGCGATTGCACTAATTTTCTTATGGTACAAGCCATTATAAATTATATATAACAACATGGCTACATGTATGTCTAATGTCACATCATATCCACTGCACATGAGAGCTAAAGGGAACTCATATCCTTTATACATGGAGCTAAAGCCTGTTCTGGCTCTTAGGAGACATTATGAAAATGCATGACATACATTACACTTTTCTTGGGAACTCCTAATCAACTATTCACCCTATCTCTTTCTCCCCTGCTCATAAATTCATGCCCACTTACGCAAGCTGTTTGCACTCATCAAAAATTCACCACCTCGGTCAGGTCGTAAGAAGGCATTATACATGGCCTGGGTCTTCATGGCAAGCCAGGCGTTACATATTGGGAGTTACCAAAAAGGTGCATTTTCACTAGCCTTAACAGCTAGTGTAGATAGTAATACAAGTTATTAGACCATTCAGGACTTCTCAAGAAAGTCTCCATTAATTAGCCTAAGTCAAGTAATCCCCAATTGCTTTATAAACTAGAACATGCTTCTCAAGAAATAGAGCATCGTTGTCTTAGTGGGCCTCCACCAATGTATTAGGGTGCATTTCCATTAGCCCAAACAAGGTCAAGCTTGAAACATGTATAAACTAGAACATGCTTCTCAAGAAATAAATCCAAGTTTGAAGTTTCCTGCCTCTTTTACCCGGAGCTGAACAATTCCCCCACTTACCGCAAGGAATTAGCTTGAGCTTCACTGCGTATCATACCCTAAGTGCATCTTCACTCAAAAATTGGCCCTCTAATATAGGTCAAATTGTGGGGTATTTTGTGAACCAGTCCTACTGTGCTTGAGTCAATAGCTCGAGTGGATATTCCACGCGCAAGAGTGAAATAGCATGCTATTTGTCTTGTGCCTTCACTGGGAATCAGGATGAGCTAGTTTGTGATTTGGCTAATATTTCCCCAGATCAGAATTAGCAAGCTATCTTGAAAATGCAGACTAATGGAGGCAGCACTATCAAGAGTTTCCAAATATAACCTCCCATCATACATATATGAGATGAGGTATCATGAAATTCAGATCAGAAGACAATCACTTTTATCACGTTCTGAGAGAGAAATGGGTTGGGAAACTAGCAGATTAAATGAAATTCAACAATTGTCTATAAGCCAAAAAAAAAGACAAAGCAGTATGGTATCCCTAGATTCCTGAAAAAAATTTGATTAAGAAAAGTAATCCATATATACAGTGCATATGATTTAAATCATTTAAAAGTGAGGCATGAACAATATACATGTATGTTTTCTTGACAAATAAAAAAGGAAATTCATCAAAATATTTTTAAAAGATATAATCCTCAAAATTTACCACGTACTTGTAGTATGGGGCATGCATGCTTTGGGTATTTTCTTGCTCTCATTTTGACAAAACAAAAACAAAACACAACAATTAAACTACCTTTAACAAATTATCAGAATCTATACTTACCAATCTTTTATACATGATATATCACTTAATAGTCCATTCTAATACTGCAAAAACATTTCATGCTAATTCCTTTTGAGATATTGAAATGCCTTAATATTCCCATATTTCATAGTTATAATATCTGCCCACTGCTGCAGCACAGAATCATAGATACAACCGAATTGTAAGATCTCTTCCTCTCAAAAAAACATTCTCTCCTCTTCAAATACCAATTTATTCGAACAGATCATATTCATAATACTTGATCCTTAGAGTATAAGCTCTTTCTCCACTCCATAGCGCAATCTAGCTACACACACAACCTTCAAGCTACAGAGTTCCTGCAGAGCAAATAGACAATGCTAATACATTCAATTGTTACGTACCATTACTTCTAATTCAGAGTCTGGCAAGATATATCCATGGCTACATCCATCAATTACAAGGAACCGTTCCATGACTTTGATCCTATATCACCACACCGGTTTAACCCCCAAAAGTTCAAGACTTCTAAGATAGACATGCAGCAAGCAAGATCTCCTAACCCTAACACGAGAGAGAATCTCCTATTTGCAGATCTGCGAAGAGTGATGATGAAACACTACTATGGGGAGGCCCTACTGATTGCACAACAAATACCCGCCACCCAATGACTGGACTTGCAACTGTTAGTCAAAGCTCAAACTCCAATGTTAGCTCAGAGTTGGCGGAGAGACAATAATTAAACATCAAATATAAACAATCGCGAAAATGGGGCAGGCTTTCAGAACCGTTGTTGTGCAGTAAACCTTTGAGCTGAGTTCAGGTTCACATGCATATCATCTAGCTGCTCAGAGCCAGAAGGGTGTTAACTCTGTGTGTAATGATAGTAGTTAATGTCATTCTGGCTCTCACTGCAGATTGAGAAGCTTGTTTTCTGATATGACACCCATAGGCAGTTACAAAGGTTGCACTTGTTTTTGATCAGTGATCTTTCTTCTTAGCTTTTCTTGTTCAGGGAGAGAGAATGCAAGAGAAAGAGAAAGAGAAAGAGAGAGAGAGAGAGAGAGAGAGAGAGAGAGAGAGAGAGGGAGAGAGAGATGTACATGTAGGGAGATATGAAAAATGAATATGTGGAACAGGATTACAGGAAGAGAGAAAAAAAATATAAGAGAAGAAAGAAGGGAGGGGAGATGAAAATAACAGTATTGTAATTTGTAAACCAATATTGCAGAATAATGGAGGTTAAAAAGGTAAAAAATATTGTGGGAATGAAACATAAGTAATCTAATAAAAACATGATTAGTTTTGGAATGATTAATTGCCTCAGCAATTAATCATACCAAACTGATAATATCACAATGCAATATGATGTCAAAATAGAATGATGTCTACAATTGCCTAGAACATTTCCCAAGCATTATAGGAGAGATATTAAAGAAATGAGCTATCAAACTTATTCAATAAATTGCTCTTCCAACCTAAACATCCTTGAAAGTCATATAAATCAAAACATTGGAATGATTCAAGGGCATAATAAATAATTGTCCAATAATTACGCATCAAAGAATGATTGTTTCTTATTCTTCAATTTGAACAAATTCAATTACTGTACTGAAAATAATAATAAATGTCTTGCTACAACCAGCACCCTGTATCATTACTACACCGAAAAAATGAATTTTTGTTAACACCAAAGCATACACAAAGCATATTTACCAAAGCATGTTGCAAATTCCTGCTGCCAACTTGCTATCACAATTCATGGAGGAGCTTCTTGAATTCATGATCCAAAGAAACCTACATTCTCAGCAAGTTCTGCATTTCAGAATGTCAAACTCTTGAAAACAAGATCATCTACCAGGTACCTAGTGATCCCTAAACAACACCTAAAGAGGGGTGCAAAGTTGCCCTCTTCCAGGCATTGACTGATGACTCATAGGGTGCAGTGTTGCACCCCTCCAATAATAGGTAGTCTTCAGCTTTGGCCACTATTTGAAATATCATAAATATTACAAGATCCTTATCTTTCGATGGCTATAAATACTACTATTCCCCAAATAGTTCAGTTTTTGTTTTTAACGTGTTATTTAGGATACTATTCCACACTTTTAAAAGTCCTGATAATTACATGAGCATACAGCTGAGTAGATGCACTTCCATCAGCACAGTATATATGTTTGCTAAATATGGGCATGGAAAACATGTTTCCTAAATTTGCCCAACATTATAAGACTTTATTTCAGAGAGAAATTCTGTACGTCAGTCCTGCTAAAAAACCAGTGCAAGAGGAGATAGATACGTAACAGCTGTTGTGGGGGTGATCGGAAATTTGCACTGGGACATTTGCTCAGAGCTTTGTTTCATCAAAGAAAAGAGGGTTACCGGTAGTGCTTGGTTTGCAATCAATTATTACTTTAGGTTTAATGTTAGGGTTTAGGCTTAGGTATAATGGGGATCCAGTATTGAAGATGGTTAATGTCAGAAACAGACCACTGCCAAGACGTCTCCAGAGCATGTGTTGTACGATTGTTGAGTTGGGTCTACCAAACTCAGACTAAGACAATAATAGGCTAATCCTTTGATTGTAGCATGAAGCTCTTGATAGGAGTAAATCAAGGCAACATTAAAACCCCAGGAGTAACCCAAAGGGGGGTTAGCATGGTACAAAGAGAGGGGCCATGAACCCCTGGTATGGGTGCCAAGAGGTGAGCAGTAGGGGTGTTTTGGGATCTACTTCACAGGGTCTTATAAACCCCCTTGTCAAAAATTAACCCCCAAATCAATAAAGACGATGGATCACTGAAAGGGTAACTAAATCAAACTGGTGTTCAGTTTTCTCTTTAAATGCTTCTTTGTCTGCCATTCCAGTTGTGTGACTTTGTCTTTAAAAAAAAATGATACTACTGTTTCTTGAAATATCAGACAAAAGGCATGAGTAACAACTAACATGGAATTTTTTAATGCAGTATATACCAGCATATATGTTTTTGCACATCATATACTATTTGTTGGGATAAAAAATTTCTTACAAACCAAATAGATTTCCCTCTTGCAAAAACTTAAGAATGTTATGAAATTGTAAAGCCTGTTAAAGCCCTTTCTTGGTTGTGCGATTCTCTTCAGAGTTTAAAAAAACTAGACTATATTATAGCTCCTTATATTTCCCACTAGAGCTTGCAAAAATATATTTCCAATCAAATATACTTTATTAGATCACTAGAAGATCTTCACCATAAGAAAACATATGGTAGCACCTCTCACCACTATCAGCAGCTGATTGGGTCATATTATTCAGCTAATATGTATCACTTGAACCTTTAATTCATGATGGATCGCACCTAATTACATCTACAAAGCCCCCTTTAATTATCAATTACTGTTCTCTTGAGCCATTGCTAGATCATTGATGTCATAAGTAAAGCCGCCAGGCCCCAGACACTGATCTGAGAGTCTAATTAAACTGGTGGTGAAGCCTCTTCAGTCGATACTAGCTGGCCTTAATCACTTAGCTGACATGAATGTTTCATTGCCAAGTGCATTGGGATAAAGCAGGAAAGAGTTTTAAATGATGGTTTAGACTAGTCTGCAGGCTCAGACTCTATTTGACACTTAACATAATTTTCATATAGAGACCTGAGCCAGGCCTAACTTTGCAAGTCTCTGGCTGTGTAAAGAGCAGATACTGTAGGATAGTTCAGATTCTGAACAATTTTATTAATCTCCGATCCCCAGTACCATACACGATACTACTGCTGCCAGGCCGAGAGATGGCATGACCCTGAATTTTGTACGGGCAAGGAAAAGACCCTGAATTTGTACGGGGTGAGGAAAAAATTCCTTGCCCGTACAAAATCTCTCAGCTTAGCAGCAGTAGTCAGATATCGCGTATTGGGGAGATTGCTCTTAAAATAAAATCGTTCAGAATCTGAACCAGCCGAAGGACTGCTGTCTCTACAGTCTCCTAGCTCAGACCCTTTGTTATGCGATACAACTGACAAAGGTTTGTGCCTGTAAATTAGGCATAGACTCTATTCCGCACTTAACAAATATCCCATAAAAGCCTTGAACCAAGCCTAACTTTGTCATGTTATGGCTGTGTCAAACAGCAGCTGAAATACAGGGTGTATATATGTACAGGTTTTAAAACAGTATTACCGTTCAGACCCTGTAATTAATTATGACTGTCGAGGGTTGTACTCGCAACCATGTTTGGACATTTTTGTTCATGGTCAGATAGAAATTTATCTCATTATGACCTTATTAAAGATAGCAACAAATCCCCATCCCTGATACAAAATGGATTCCGGTATCAGAAGTTTGGAGAGTGTGTTTGTCGTCAAACTCCTGTCATTACATCCCAATTAAGATGGCAACAAGCCCTCATCCCCATCCTAAATGGATTCCAGTATCAGAAGTTTGGAGAATGTGCTTGTGGTCAGGTGGAAAATCATCTCATTACGACCCAATTAAGATGGCACCAAGCCCTCATCCCTTAAACCAAATGGATTCCAATTTCTGGGTTTAGTGGTATCCTTTTCTTCATCCAGGTGCTAGATTACAATGCTATCACTGTCTCTTCTAAATCCTTCCTGTCTGTCTATACCTCAATGAAGAGGCAATCAATTACGACAATCTTTAATCTTGTTAAACGGATAAGAGTTTTAATGAAAGTTCTTGTCCAATTTACATGCAAATTTGCAAATACGATTCAGTCACTCACAAAATCATGCGAACGAGGTAAAGACCTACAAGCAGGCACACTAATGAAAAGATTTCTAGTTCCATTTGACATGTACATTTGTATCTAGGCCAGTTTCAAAGAGATTACCAGAAATGCAATATGCTGTAGGCAATCTAGGTCATGTCCACAAGCAAGCGTATTGTACTTTACTTGAATTATTTTGTTAATGTCATTTCTTCTTCAATACCTGTGCTACATTTTCTCTCTAATCAAATGACCCATCCACTTTGTAAACTAACTCACCATTATAATTTAGTTTGAAGATGTAAAAATACAACTGCACAAATGAATGTCAGCTTTTGCCCTTCAGATGTTATAAACAATGTGTACATGTAGATATACTTCACTGACAAAAAATGATATATGGAGACCTACACAGAATAATGACAATTTTATAGCACTTTTGTATTTTATTATTGTTTTTGTCTTTCTATAATTCGAATATATCACTGACACCATGGCATAACATTTCTTTTCACCAAAACCTAGCAACCTTTGTGCTTTAAGTACATGATAAGCTGGGTTATAAAGTTTCCTTAGTAACCTGTAATGAATATTCACATCCTGATGTCAATGTTTACCACTTGAGAACAAAGAGCACTAAATCCCTAACTGTATTCTGGATGACTTCATAAAAGACTTGACGAAAAGAGACAAGTCCTGTTTTAGGCCACTGTTTACTCTTGTGTCCTTAGTGGCCATTCATGGATGAATGGGGATCTCTTAAAAGATCACAACTGTATTGTTTCACATGAGCAAACTAAGCATGAAGACAACACACAACAACAATCGCAGGTGTCCTCTTCAGGTTGTTGTTGGGTTTGTTTTAGGGAGCAAATATTGACCAAGGACTTCCTAAAGTAGAGTCACTATACAACCACAAGTAAAAATACAACTACACACACTTCTATGATCAAGGCAACATTTAGACCAGTGGCATACGTAGGAAGGGTCCAGTTATCAAGGGGGCACTGGCCCTTAATATGAATTAACAAGACCAACAATTAGGAAGACAGTGTGGGAGGAAGTCATTTCTTCCTCTTTTCATTTTCCCTTACCCCTTCCCTTTTTGTCTGATTTCTATCTTTTTCTCTTTTTTTTTCGCCATATCATTTTGGAAGTCTGAAATTTTCAACTGACCTGTGTTTTCCCTGGTCTGGTTTCCCGTTAGAGATGCTTTCTTCTGACCATTCAGTCCCCCGTTGGACAAGCCATTGGTCAGTAGTCCCTGAGTGTTGCTGATGTGAGCAACCTTGAGCTGCTCGATCTTCTCTCGTAGATCCTGGAGCTCGCTGTCCTTTTGATCGGCTGTTGACGTCAGGCGCTGCAGCCGATTGGTCATGTTGGACAGACTCTGCTCAAAGGCTGCCACCACATGGGCCTGAACATAAATCAGAAAGAAAACAAGAGAAAACATTAGATGAATGTAGGGGTACATGGACTAGTGGTTTCATTGCCAGGCTGAGGATAACAAAGTTCTTGGTTCAAGTCCCAGCCAGGACACTAATGTCCTGTAGCAAGATATTAACCCACATTTGCCATACTCCACCCAGGTGTAGTAAATGTGTACCTTGTAGAAAATTATTCCTTAAATGCTTTCACTGCCTCAGGGCAGCTTGGCTAAAGCCAAAGTAATGATTCAAAGCTCTTTGGAAGCACAGCGAGACAGTGCTAAATATGTACAAGATCTGAATATCATTAACAATTTAACATCATGGGTTAAAAAAAAATCTTTAAGTAGTAGGTAGTACCTCTGGATGATAATAAGGTCTGTATCCTCCATATGGAACAGAAAGTCTCCTTGTCATTACCACAGAAGACATGGTCCGAATAAGATCTTGGAACTACTCAATAGATCCTGGTCTTGCTTTTGTTCAGCAGTACAATTACGTACATGAACTGTTTTTCAAATTGTTAAGTAAAATATTCCTTCACCACAAACAGCAGCAAAAATAGTCCAGATAAATATGAGATATGATGGGGCGTTTTCCTTATTCACAAGATATAAAATCCGTCTGCTTTTTCCTGCCTGTAGTAAGCACTTTAAGTAGTTATTCCAGTATGAGATACTAAAAGCTCCTGCTTTCCAGTTAAAGAGTTGCTACAAAACTGCTATATGTTTCTCAAAAAATGACAAGTATTCTACTCGAGGACTAAATGGTCTGCTCCAATGCCAGAACTGTATGGACACAAATCACTGGACCACCACAGAACAAGTTGAGCAATATGGACTGGGCTACATTTATGAAACACTGCAGCTGATGAAACTGCTGCAGCAATGCATGGATATATCCAGTAAAGGTATGGACAAGTTCAAAACTAGTGTGGAGTATAGTCCAAGCCAAGTTTCAATCATTAACCACAGAGGTTCTATTTACATCCATCCAGTCATTCACACACTGCATGAGCCCCCTGACTAACTGACCCGTCACGCACCCCTCCAACCTTCTATATACGATGGTATTACCCCTCTGCCACTCCTATTACCCCCCTTTGACTTCTATTCAATCTCTATTGGCTATTCTGGACAGGGCACCCATAGAAATCTCCAGTGAAGAGCTTCGTGGGCACATTCTTTTCATCACATACACCTGTGGGAGGTGGGGAGGGCTTAAGCCCTTGCCCCCTTTTATCCTCTGATCCCTCTTTAGATCACCAGGTCAGAATAATCCCTTCCTGAGAGATCAAGTGACAATCAAGCTATTGTGGGATAGGTAAGGGATGAAACATTGTAAACAGTACAATGTTGTCTAGTATGTGTATGTGCTGGAGTATAATGCAAGCCTGTATTTACCACAGGCTTGATTCGTTCAGATTTAGGTGTTGATAATGTAGACGATACAAATGGAAAATAAGTGAGAGAAAGAGATAGAGAGAGAAAGAGAAAAAGAGAGAGAGATAGAGAAAGAGAAAGAGAATGAGAGAGAGAGAGTGAAAGAGCATATGAGTAAAATGAACAGACAGATCTGCACAAATTATCGTTTATAGTCTTTTATCTGCTAATAAGAGTCAGAAGGTATTAAGTCATACATTTTTAAATCAACATTCCCCCCTCAATGGATTTGTGTTACTTCCTTGCCCAGATTGTTTTTTACTCTGCTTTATTTTATATCTGAACAAAAATAATAAAAAGGGAAGTGGACGAGAAGGACAAACTAGGAATCGATTCTATTTGGCCTAAAAGAACAATAATAGAAGTTGAAAATACTAATAAATGAAGAAAATGACTAAGGAAAGACATTAAAAAATGTTAAAGATGTTTAATCAACAGCAAGTAATTTAACAGGACATTTGGAATCAGCCCAAGCAATATACCCCAGCCATACAGCAGGAGCCTGAGGAAGTCTGGACTCAGCTTACCAGATAGAACACTGAGCTCTAACAAAAGATAGGCATTCAATCGATCAAGTTCATACCTAAGTGCCTCCAGTCCAAGAACCCTTTTGTCCAAGGATTTATAAGTGAGCCAGTGAGTCTGTGGATCAATACCTATTACAACCCACAGCTTCATTGCAGATCAGAGTCAGGCCTTAACTGTTCACCAGAACTCAAACAATAGGGCAAGAACCTGTTGTATAGGACTGGTCTATAGGAATGATGACCTGGAACTGGAGATTAGGGGCTATCTTTAGAGTTACAGGTTCAATGGAATAAAGGCTGTAATGGTCTTCCTTTGTAAGTGGATGGATGCTGTTCATGGTAGGCTACTGACCCCACAAACATTTTAACACATCATCTTTTGAAGAATTTGAAGAATAGATGAAACAATACTCACACATTTTACTTGAAAAAGTTGGGAAAATTGTACAAGTACAATTGTGGTAAAGTCGAGGAAGAGATAAGTATAATTTCCTTTTAAAAGCACTTTTATTGTAAACTATTGGAAGAGACATAAAATAGATAGAAAAGGCAATCTCTGAAGAGGTCACTGATGACATAGATTTGCATCAGAAATAAAAAGATAGTCAGCCATAACTGATGTGTGCACTTCATATGGCACATTGCAGAAAATATTGAATTAAAATTTCAAGAAACTAAAAAGAAACTTCATTCTTGATTCAAAATAAATAGAATGGTCAATGAAACATGACTCTTTTCTTTCTTAAAAAAAAATCTTACTTAAAAATCAAAACATGTTAGGTGTACTTGTAATCACTTGAGCCCGATACTGGCTATAAATCCTCTGAAACCAACTTTAAATAAAATGTTGCAGAAAGTGCCAAATCACTTTCATATCCAAATAAGTTTCCTTACAGCAAACAAAAACAAACCTCAGGTCATTTCCCTCACAAGCAATATTTGTCTTCTTGAATCCTTATAAAAAGAACTACGTCATTTCTTCAATAAGTACCCATTAGCGTATTATGGCTTCAGTCAACTTAGGTGATGTCACTATGCCAAAGAGTACGTAGAAAACATTGACAGTTTGACTTACAGAGTTCAATATCCAAAAGAGAGAGTGCTTTGTAAAGGGAAGGGTGTGGCTTGTGGTTTATACCACTGTGTTACTAGGGATTCATCTTTCTCTAAAAGCTATTAAGTCCACTCCTAGATTATAAAAACAACGAGAATGCACATTCTTGCAAAAGAAGAATTAGGGAACCAAATTTGTTTCATTTTGGTTTCATTTTGATAAGTAATTACTCTTGAAACAAGGACAACGTTGATAACTTAAACTCTGTCAGCTACAATGGAAAAGGTAGGTCACGGAAAGAACAGAGAAGACAAGCTAGAAGAATGAGAAAGGGGGATTGGCAAAAAAATAAAGAGGAAAACAGTGCTTAGTTCTTAAATACTTTTTTTAAACCAAATCTTTAAAAAGTAATATATTACTTCAGAGCAGAAGAGGAAAAAAATAAAGTATCGAACAGCCACAAAACTATCCTGCCTAGATGTAATTTGCTAACCGATATCAGATCAAGAAGTTTATTTATTTTGGCAACTCAAACATTACAAAAGTTAAAGAAATAAACAAAAAGAATGTCACTATGGATACTATCAAACAGTTTGGAATAATCTAGGATGATTTCATGACACTTTCTATTTGAAGCTCACATAAAGAAGGGTAACATTGTTCACCTAGAAGCCAAAATGTGTACTAGCTATATCAATCCCCCATTATAAATGCTCTTAAAGGTATTTGGGGGGTTTCACTGAAATATATACTCAGCCCTTATCCGTAGATACACAAACACAAACTGTCAATAGAGAAAGAAAACTCCAGATTGACTGAATGATCAATAGAAATCCTAAGGGGGGGGGGATTTATCACCGAGAAAGGTTTCTTCTTCCCTTCCAACTCCAAGCAAACTCTCAAACAATTTTGTTAATCAAATGACTAAATTTGGGGCTATGGATATGGTTTTCCATAAAATATTTTTCATAAAGGCTTTAAAAAAAATCTTTTCAATAATTTACTTTGTTATTACTGTTATAGAGGGTTCGAAGATGATTTCAAAATGCCCCTATAATCACTTCCTGTGTTTACATTTTTCTTTATAATAAATAAATATTGTTAAGATTATCTTTCTTAATAAATTATCCCATAATCACTTCCTGTGCTCATACATGTATTGTCTCCATCTCCTGAACAACTGTGGAGGATATCTATCTTCCTTAAGAAATATCTGATTATTCCCCCCCCCCCTTTTTGGAGGAACTGAGAAAGATCCCAATGAAGCATAGCAGTGTAACATGTAATCTATTTAAAGTTTAAACAATGCTGAAAGCCCTAATCCTATTAGTGGTTCTATTCACTTTCAATAAGTCAGAGACTACTGTCATTATGACGTAAGAGATCAGTATGATATATGGCCAGTGGTCAAGGCATATAATCTGGATTGATACATCTGTTTTCATGCTTCAGAAATGAAGGATAGATGGTCCAGTGGTCTGATGCCAAATGTCTTTGTGTCATTAATCACAGTGCTTCACGTTCACATCATCTGCCGAGAGCGAGAGCAGCATTAATTCCATGCACACTCTATGAGTGAATGCCCTTAAATTGCAAATTGTCTATGAGCTACACCAGTTGCTAAAACCAGGGTGTTAATTCAAAACCATCTCAGTATCAATACTGGGCTACACCAGAAAAGTGTTAAAACAGCACCAGTTTGATATTGGGCTACACCAGAAAAGTGTTAAAACAATACCAGTTTGATATTGGGCTACACCAGATAAGTGTTAAAACAACACCAGTTTGATATTGGGCTACACCAGATAAGTGTTAAAACAACACCAGTTAGTGTTAGAACAATTCCAGTTTGATTCGAAACTGGTGTTGATTTAACACCTTATCTGGTGTAGCCCAATGTAGATAGATGGTGTTGAATTAACACCTGGTTTTTTCTGTGTAGTGCTGACTCTCATACTTTAACACAGAGTAAACGTCCTTCTGGCTATTAACAGACAAAATAAAATGGCTAGCTTGCATTACACTGACAAAGAGTTAATGCCCTACTGTCTCTCAATAGATGGATGGCAGTTGGCACCAGCAACACAAGATGTCCACATCTACCCAAGATTAGACAAGCGCTTTTCCATTTTCTTAAAAAGAATTGGGCATGATTGTGAATGTGCTCAAAAATGGCTAAAAATGTATTTTTGCTAAAATGTTTTCACATTCTCTGCTGAGAGCCAGAATAGGGTGTAACTCATATCTTTAACACAGAGTTAAAAGACTTCTGCCTCTTAAGAGACACATTATGTCATTCAGTAAGAAAACAGTGTGTGTGAGAGAGAGAGAGACATTATGAGTACTTCTGTGAATAACAGAAACAAATAATTGTCCCTCTGTAACATAAAGAAACACTTAAAGAATTGCCATTAAGAGATTTCTCTTCTATTAATGACCTTGACTTTCAAAAAGCAGTCTAATGTTTCCAATTTTGTTGATGGGTTTTACAATATTTTCTTCCATACCTCTGCTATTTAGGAATCTATCGCCTTCTGCTAGAAAAACATGACTATCATGTCATCATTTTTCATGTCACATAATATGATATTCTACTCATATCATGTGACTTGTTTTCTTGTTTTGACAGAAAACCTCTTTCAGTCCCATATATGCTCTTTTGTGTGTGGTTTGAGGTGATGGATAGCTAAATCCCGGGGTAGTCAATCTCCCTAATGGAACGTTGACCTTTCATAGTCTCTTAAAGCACCTTGCTGTGGACGATTGGGAAATGTCTTTAAAGAAATGCTCACACTTCTCCCTGATCTTCTAAAGGATTTTACTATCAACAACAGGACTAGCTTGATAAATTTATACAAAGTCTCACTGAAAATCATACACAAATATGCACACATGGTACTATGGATCAAAAATATTTGACTTGACTTTTTAGATTAAATATGTCATTAGTTCCCATAAACAAATTCCGAGACTGTTACTGTAGCACAAGTTGTACAATGTACATGTGCATAAAATTATTCCTCATAATATATTCTACTAGGAAGTACAGCATATCTCTGACCCTGACATACCAAATATCTCAAACTTGTTTAATATAGAAGAATTCATAAGTCACAGGTGATATCCAAACATAAAACTAATAATCAACAAGAAAATAAAGGATATAAAATAAACCACGAATACCATAGATGCTTGACTAACTAGCATGACCAACTGACTAATTATGAAGAGGATGAGTAGGAGTAATGAGACCTTTTTTATATCAATTATATTTTTCTTTTCAATCCTGTTAATACCAATGTGAGATCATTTTAAGACTTTACAAATTACAAGAGAAGAAGACAAATAAATTCTACCAATTTCTTTTCAGCTTTTAGTCGAGTGCAATATTAAGCAATCTCAATGATATGAAATCTAAAATTAGTAATTTGGTTTATGATGAAGATCAAATCACACAAGTGTTATACCTGTAACTATAAAATTGTCCACATCAACTTGTTATTCAATCGTTTGGGAATAGTACTGCCATGAAAGAATGCTTTAACAAACTTGTTTACGAGTTACAACAAAATCTTTGTTACGTAAAATTCAATAAACTGCAGAAAAACAACAACACCCATATCATGGGAAACTTTATCCCCAAACATTGATACCGTATGGAAAAAAGGAAATGGAATAGTACAGTTTGTTTAGAAAACGATTGAAAGAAATTATGAGACCTTGAAAAACAAGTTATGTGCTCTTTATGAGTAGATACTAGATATATTGGCCCAATTTACCTTGGGCTTTTTATTAATCTGCTGTGGAATTTTTGGATGGAATTTCGATTTTCCAAAAGACCACAATACAGGGATAACTCACATTGTGAGAAAAAGCTGGCTTTGGAATGTATCATGAAGTTTGTACAGTAATAGCGAACTGATTCCTCCAAGTACAAGCATGCCGAGATGTAGAGAGTGACAGAAATTAGTAATGACATAGAAATGAAAGAATGAGCATATATAGAGAAAAAGAGAAACAATTCTTGATAATAGGCAAAATGATGGAACAGAGACAGAAAAGGAGAGGTAGATAAAAGAAGAGAAGTGTAATAAATGCAAAATTATATCATGGATATATATATATATCCTTACTTCCAACACCAGAGTTTAAAATAATGAGTTCATTCATTATTGCAATTCATGACCTTGTAAACAAACCTTTTCACAAACAATATACACCAAACAAATACACAATTGTGTTCCACTTCCTACATACAATAATGCTGATAACAGAAAAACAGATCTCTGAGACCACAAATACCGCAACACAGTTATCAGTGATCCGAACAGAATCGAATGAACTGTCAATCAAATACACTATAATTGCTATCAACTGAACACTGTTGACTTAATAATTGTATCTATTCAAGTTTAAGTGGTCTTTATGTTTACATCTGCCTATACAAAATCACAAATTGTGTGTTTTGGCTTTTAGATTGAGATGATCAACTCTGCAAAATAAATGTATGTGCTTATTTTCAGCTATGATTTTTGCCCATGCACATATTAGTATGCCACTCAATGTTTAAATTTGTAGAGTAAATCATTTCCTGAGCAATATAAGATTACTTTCCAACTTATTTTTCTGCCAATATTGATCGAATACATAATTTATGAGTGCAATGTGTAAACATACTGCAAGGCCTCCATAAATCACGTATAATTTATGGTGTTGGCAAAAAAAACCTTGGAATTTGAAATGTCTGCTGAACTGTTTGTATGTGTAACAGCAATCTGAGAAAGTCCTACGAGGAATAACATCAAATGACATGTAAAACCCCTTTTTATTTGTGAAAAAACCAGACGAGAAACTAGGAATTCATTTTAGTTGGCCTAATTTCTGTATTTATGCGTGTCATGTTGATGTCTCTCTTGCACAGTTGTTTATACTGTCGCATTGTTTTGAAACATGTTGTAATGTGGAACACATGTTTGAGGGACATAAATAGCTTTATATCTCTACCACAAAAAAAGCAGGGGGTCTACAGACTTTGGAGGTAGAACCATGGACCTACTACTGGCATGTCTCTGGTAGAAATAAACAGGAAAACAACTGCTCTTATAATACAACCCAGCTCATCACTGTCACAAAATATTTAGACTGTGCGCTCGCTAGAATAATTCAGTAGTGCTCAAACTGGGGTTAAAAACATGAAAAAAAAAGAGAAAAACTCAAATTTCCTTTCAATCAATGATAACAAAAAGATCTTGAGATAGATTACTAACAAAAAGATTTTGAGATAAGTTTTTAACAAAAAGATCTTGAGATATATTTGCTAGGATTCCAGAATGTTCACAGGCTAAACTGAATGTAATGCTCTGATATATTTTCTCCAAGCTCACATCATTTCATGTGGACAGATGGCTAGAGGCTATTATGCTTCTGTCTAAATGTCATAGACAATCTTTTATTGATGTAATATCTGGGATATTGGGGTCAAGTTGGGTCTCTGAGCGAGAGGAAATTGAGCTGTAATTCCTCCGTGGAATAAGACCGAAAGGAATTTTTTTTAACCCTTTGGAGACTATGTCTTTAATCCTATATTTATCTGGCATGCCTTGGTATTCAAAAGGTTAAAATACGTCTCCCAAAAGATATTGTTAACATAATGAAAACAGTAGTTACCCATGTACGTTTAACCCACTAAATACTACAGAATGGGATAGGGTCTATGGGAAATGCATGTTATACCAATATCAAACTGTAGAGAACAGGATAGAAATATTCATTTGACAATCTAAAGAAGCTTACTTCTTGTGCTCTAAACTGCAAAAGGTAGGGAATTAGGGCATGGGTTTTGTACAAGATCATGATAAAGAATCACTCCATTCATCTTACAAAATAATATGAGAACTCATGTGTATATGCCCCTGTCACTAAGCAAGATCACAGAATATGTTCCATCATACAACGTTTCTAAATTTATACAAATTTTCTTGTCAAACAAAAAGTCCATAAGCACGCACATGGTGTATATAGGAAGGGGGTTGAAGTTCAAAATGAAAGCTTGTTTTTGTGGTTTAGCTGTCATGTCATTCCTTGAAAATTAGATTTCTTCCTCGGTGGGAGGGAAGGGAGGAGATCGAGAGCATCACGCTGGATAACATTTCTTCAGAGTCTATTTACTCAATCAAGCTTCTCTTCTTTCCTCCAGGAAATATTCTTGAACAGAGCAAGTGAAGGTATGGCTAAGAGGCAGCAGAAAACCTATTCAAAATAATGCTTACTATCTCCAAAACAATAAACAATAGAATTTTTGTTATCATCATCATTATCATCATCATCAGTAAAATATTTCAGCAACTTATTGCCTTCTTGTTAATAGTATAGCTAATGTTGATAAAGGTCTAGATCTATCACTTATTCAAAAATTTGTATAAAATCTTATAAAGCTTCTAAAAAATACACTCAGTACAAACAAATTCATACAGAGAAACAATCTATGAATATATTTCCAAACTTTATTGCCTCTTTGTTTAATATAGCTAATGTTGATAAAGGTCTTGATCTATCACTTATTTTGTATAAAAACTTCCAAAGCTTCTAAAATACACACTTAGTACAAACAAATTCATACAGAGAAACAATCTATGAATATGTTTCTAAACTGTCTGATAAAATGTGAACACATTACAAAAATAATTTATATTCCCAGGAAGACATCATGATAGGAGGATAGTATATACAACGTAGAAGTCATGGTCTGGAATGTATCAAGATCGAAACAGGGATGGCACAAATCTAATAAAGTCTGAGCTCCGTTTGTCAATACTTGCCAATCTTGAGAGAGGCAGAGAGAGAGAGAGAGAGAGAGAGAGAAAGTAACATGAGATAATCAGATATTATGACTTCTCTCACACTAACATCAGTACTGGGGAGCATTTCATCAAGCATTTTGTCAGTGATTTTTACTGACAAATTCGCTCTCAGCCAATCAGATGCAAGGATTTCAGTAGCTTATAACACTTGTCGGAAAAAATATCCGACAAATTCTTTCATGAAACGCTCCCCTGATAAGCAATGACATTCACTCTTGCTGACACAGATGGTATGCTAGTCTACAGCTATGAAACCTGTGAATTAAGATGCTGTTAAAAGTAGATATTGTTTAAAGATATGCTTCATGATGTGATCAAAGTAGTAGTAATAATATCAATGGTAGCAAACCAGCAAACAAACTACATGTAGTATTCAACAATTTGATTTCTCTCCCAGGGAAATACTGTAACAGCACTCAAGAGGATTTTACGAAGCCCGAACTCGCTCATCCGTTTCACTCCTTCAGCGAAACTCCTTGGTTGGTATATTTAAAAATTGCCTGCCCAGGAAATGAGGGTATTCACTAGGGATTTTAATAGTTACAGTAAGAGTGTCTGCATAGACAGACTATCGTTAAAGATGGATGATCCGAGAGAAGAATTTCCAATCAAAAGGAGGTAAGAGAATCTGAATGATCTTCTATAAACCCCTTGTAAATTGGATGCCTCCTCCTACAGACAGGTAGATTATAGACCATGATCATGAAATCATCTCTTGAGAGCAAGAAGGGAATTAAGTCCTATCATCTTATTAGAGTTATGTCCTTCTGGCTGCAGGCAAATAAGTATTGATTGAATGACGGATTCAGCAGTTTATGCGTGCAAGGCATGTACAGATTGTTGAGTGCCAGAAGGATGTTAACTCTAAGAAAATTACATGAGTTAACGCCCTTCTAGCTCTGGGGAGATGATCATAGGGAAGGGATGGAGAGAGGGAATGGAAGGTGAGGGCTGTTTGAAATGTTAGGTGGTAAAAATTCAGTTGGTAGATGGAGGGAGAGAGAGAAAGAGGGGGGGGGGAAGGGGTTAGGGTCACAGATAGGTAATCTTCATGATTCTTTGTATGTCCATAATTACTACATGTATATCTATTACTCTTTGCTATGTTATTATGTATGTTATTTTTGTGCTGTAATAGCGCTCTGATCAGTTTTTCTGGAAAAGCGCTTAATAACAAACAATTATTATTATTATTATTATTATTATTATTATTATTATTATTAAAGAGCAACTTGTTAAGAGCAAGGCAAACAGAGACGAGGTAGAGATATATAACCAAAGAAGAAATATGACAGAGAGAGAGAAAGATAAAGAGAGAAAGAGAAAGAGAAAGAGAAAGAGAGAGAGAAAGAGAGAAAGAGATAGAGGGAGAGAGAGCAAAAGAGAGAAAGAGAGAAAAAGAGAGAGAGAGCAAAGGAAATAAAGATAGAGAGAAATGACCACATCAAAGAAAGAAGTGCAATCGGGGTCACAGTCCCTCTCCGATATTTTTACCCCTGAACTTTATAATACCCATATAAAAAGTAATTTAGTTTTCATCTCTACCACCAGTATTCAACTATATGGGCCATCAACCCTGCTTATAAAAGCTTTATGGCACTCTGTAGGACCATGATTTACTCTTCAAAGCAGACTTAACGATGCCTGTTTTATCTCAAACAAGAAGGGAACCTATAATATTTTACAATTACCTTTTATTTCTTTTGCATTATAATCCTCATAATCCTACTCTAAAAATAACTCTACCCTATATTCCTGTGTGTGTATGTACTTGGGTCAGAAGCTGCCTATATAGTTTTCTGTAAATAATACAGTTTCTGTTTATTCTGTCAGATGAATTTCATGTTCTGGCTCTTGGCAGATGATCTGTTCTGCTCTTCTTGGCCTTCCTATGTTGTTTTCATTTAGCCACTAAATAATCACTCTTTCAAAATCAACATACATATATGGTGAAACCTGTCTATAAAGACTGCTCAAGGGAGACAAGAAAAGTGGTCTTTATGAGCAGATGGTCTTTATGTACAGGTTCCTTTAATACACATTCAATGAGAAACATTGTTCAAGGGAAACAAAAATTACGGTCTTTAGACAGGTGGTCGCTAAAGCAGGTTTGACTGTATATCAAAACATAACAAAATGTGTACATTATATTACTGGTAGGATACACGAGCACAATTCAAAAGTGTTACCTCAAAAGAAAAACCCAACCAACCAAACAAAACAATATTTCTTGACATGTGATTTCTAGACACTTCTGAACTAAAACTCTTACACCTTCCATTTACTTCATTTAACAAAAGATATTGCTTCGGTAAGCAATAAGCATTTTACAAATCTGAACTGGCTCCAGTCCAAAAGCTCAGACCAGCTTATTGCTTCTTTTAGAAATGTTATTTCCTGAGATGGGCACATCTTTGAAAATCATTATTATGATCAAAGGATAGTTCTTCCCCCAATATCCCCTTAAGAGCTTTTTAAAGAGTTTATGAGTCATTAGTACTCGCTTCATATTGCACAGAACAAAAAGGAACATTCCTTTAGCACTTTCTTTAGAGCATACTAGGCCTACATATGCTGTTCTCTCTGAAAGAACTTTGGACAACCTCAACTACAATATCATCAAAGGCTTGCTACAGAGTTGACCTATATAGCATCAGCTTCTGTAATGTGAAACACAGATAGGAATCTGGTCTTCAGGCACAAAAAGCTGTCCCCTGAATAAAAAGAAATGATTAGATAAAGAGAAGTGCAAGAATAGTTTACACCAATTTTAACCACAAAGACTTAATTAACCTACAGACAGAAGCAACACAAACTTACTCTTTCTCTATTAAAATAATCATGCTATCTGAGCCCTTGTCTAATGTATACATATCTCTTGTACAGTGTACTTAACTTGTTTTCTATGTTTTGTAGTTTTCTGGTAAGTGGGCATCCCTAATCACAAGCATTCTTTTAAATGCTTTTCTGGGACCGTGCCTCCTTCAACTCTTAGAGTTTTTATTCATCCACATACAAACAAAAATGAAGCAATATGAAAACTTGCAGTTCGATCGATTTGGGAACAATTCAACATCATTAATTGCTCCGTGAGAACTGCCCTCATGATTGCAATATGGATATTTTGCCAATCATGACCCCTTGATCATGTTTCCAAGGCTCGTAAGATCAAGCCTCCAATCCTCGTCTCCAGATTGTATCAGGTCTGGTGACTTTAGAAGGATTAGGATACCTGAGCCTTGCTGTGGCGGCCGCCTAGATTTAACTCGTGTATTCAAATAACAATCGATTCGAGAAACATGGCATAGGAGCTTTTAATGATTACACCGAGATTCTATGAAATTGTGTATCAAATGCAGACAGAGCAGAGGAGAACTTGATTAAAAAAATTGCAAAAAGGGATGTTACACCAGGAAAATGTTCCCTGGTTACACTAAAACATTTCCTAGACTACTCAAAACTCCCCCCAAAAGAGACAAACTTTGCTGTTGCAAACACATGATAAACCACTGAACTGAACTCTTCTTGAAGGCACTTATCATCATCATCATCATCATCATCATCATCTGGTATACGGGAGTGAGGTAGTCCTGTAAATCTCCCGGTTGTCTTCCAAAGATAAGTTCGCGACTTAGAACGAAGTGTGGATGTGCATGAAAGTCAGGTTACATAAAATTGTGTGCCAAGCCAGAGTTTATCTAGACCAGTCTTGAAAGTGTCAATGTTATGTGCAGTAACTCATACATGTATGTGGTTATCCCAGATAACCTCGTACAGCATATAGCTCCAAACCGGGTGTATCATTTGCAATATGGGGATAGTGTGCATTAGCAAAGGATTAGTCTAGGGTAGATCATAAATGAGGAACAAGGCAATGAACATTTGTACTGGGAAACCCCAAATTTGTTGCAGATCGAGTATATTTGAAAAGATCCTGAATCAAGTCATCTGGTAAATTTGGGAAAGGAAATTTTGATCAATCCTTCTTACAATGATTTTGGTGCCTTTGAAAAAAAGGTGAATATTCACCATAGCCCAACACATCGCTAATATGGACCTATGAGTGATCAAAAAGGGACATATTTGGCAGTGACAAAAACATGATAAATGTCCGGACAAAATTTTCTTGACTAGTGGACTACCTGTATGTGTAATTAAGCTGGTTTCCAGAAACTCACCCTTCCACCCATACTTCCTCCACGATGACCACTTGTAGAATGGACACTATGTCTTGACCACGTTGACCAGCTCCTGTCCCGAATGTGCTGCCCTCCGCGGACACCAACGGGTGGAACGTAAGGCTCGTAGCGACATCCTACTAGATTGAGCTGGGGAATCTGCAGTGTGGTATGCAAGCTACTGGGTCTGGGGCGGGGTGACACCTCCAAACTATCGAAAGGTACCTTACTGGGTGCCTCTGATGAACCCATAGGGGCCATTGTGGGAACCCTTTGGCGCCCCTTTTTTAGGTATCAATCCGGTGTCTTTAAGACAAGTTATAGTTTTCCTTTCAAACGTATTTCATACAAAAATAAATGTTATATTCAAAAAGTAATTCTTCAATCTCATCCAATATTTATGTCATAATATCTCCAATATCTGCTTCACAAGAATCCAAATAGAATCATCGCCAGCACAAAGCATGAAGCTACATGTATCTGATTATCTCTCGGCCAATGAGAACACTTTTCGACAAGTTGGACTGCTCCAGTTTTTGCCTGAAGTGAACTTTTCGAAAGTTAATAAAGTACTCCACAAGTAGAAGCACCCCAAGATAAATTTGTAATTACTGGTGCCTACATCAAGTCTATCTAACGGTTATTATTTTTTTTCTGCTGTAAGCTGACAATTCCTCATACAAGTATATCCTGAATAACTTTCACTGCACATTAAAACTTGTAGATTTCAATACTTGATATATCAAAGAAGCATTCCAGTAAAGAGAGAAAATCCAAAACACTGATGAATGTCCGTTTTTCTGCCAGTCGCAACAACAAACTATGCATCGTCCGGTCCATATAACGAAGGGTGAAATATTCACTAGCGTGAAAGAAAATACTTTGTCGGTAACTTCCAGTAGCACTTCAACAAGTCAGAATAATCACCATAAGTTACACAAGGCAGGCCCTGTCTATCACTCACAAAAAAGCTCCAAATAATGGCTCTTTTTGATCGCCTTTCTTTGCTAAGTTATAATACCCCAAAGTTGTAAACAAGCTTAACTTTTGTTGCTGCTTACTGAAGTCTATCATTAGCTGAAGATTTGTCAAACTGCTGGAGCCCCTCGCTCTTAATTCCGGTGTTTATTTCTTATAAAAAGGAAAGGAAATAATTCATTCTCCAAAAAGTATACTTTGTCTTCCCGTTAATATGTAGAGTAAACTGAAGTGGTTGTCAAGGGAATTTTTATCAATTGATACTTTAGAGTTATTCTGGCTCCAATGAGTCTCTTTTAAAATAAACAGGAACTAATAGTTTCTGTGCCCACGTGATGCATATTTCAATGGAATCTACGTAAGGCCTTGCGGTGAAGTTTGCGCAATGTGTGAGTGGGTGTATACCTCGTGGTCCACATAAATGGGGAGTTCACATATGGTCCTGAAGTTACAGATGTTTTGTGACTCCTGCCGAACCCCATTAAAAGTAACTCTCCAAATACATTTAAAAATTTGTATCACCTGTTTCTCCTATTCCATTTTATTATAAAGTACTGTCTATATTCACTGCTGTTCAGGCAAAGCTTGGCAAGAGCACTCACCAAGGAAGTTTCTTTTATAAGGAAAGTATGTGTGGCATTTCTATTGAGATGTGAATTCTCACTATGAAGGTGATAAGTGAAATATGTTTTGAAATGTATACATCCATTTATTTTGTGTGAAAACTTTGACAATGTGCCATTTATGCATGGAATTTGGTTTCAGGTGTGAACTTCCCTATTCAGGCACATTCTGAGGTGTGAGTTTAGGAAAACATATCCACGTGATGTGACGGGTGTATGTGTGAATATCACAAGAAAGTGTGTAACATGTATGACAACATTCCGCAATTTGTTTGGATTGTTATTCATTAGACATTTTTAAATTGGTTTCCATATTTGAGGTTTTGAAAGATCCTGAAATAAACTTCCTGCACTGAAAATAACTTGAGTTCCTCAAATAACTGGGAAGTTTTGGGAACATTACATAATACCACAGTTATGTACAAAAAGTTATTGATAAATTCATGTTTAATTAAACACCCACATTGTCTTTCAGTCCATCTATCTCTATTTCGCTTTTGTGAAAAGAAAAATAATAAATTGTGCCAAAAGTCATGATCACTGTTTTTGACCTGCACTTCCCTACCGTAATTGTAAATGGTGTAAATCGGAAAGTATCAAAATTCTATGATAGTATTTCAAAAATCTATTTTCTATGTGTGAAACCACAAATGTAAATTATAATCACAGGTAATCAATCTCTCTTTTAGCAGCTTCTTAAATTGACAATGCCCCATCAAATGGAAATCATACAGAATGTCAATTAATGTTATTGAGGGCATCAGAATAAGCACAACAAAACTATACTGATTAACATCATCATGAACATCATCAATTCAATCAAAACTAGACAAAACACAGAACAAACATATTCTCTAAATCACCAGCAATATTTTCACCTCTCTCCTGGATGGCAATTTTACACCCAGGAAGATATTGTTTCAAAAAGGGAAGCGAGCAGATAATCGCACAGTCATTATCAAGTACAACAGCGCCACCGCTCGCTTGACCGACCATGCAGGACATGGCGGGAAGCGAATATGACAATAGCGTGGACAAGGAACAAAACAAAACCCCTCTCTCACGTCACAAAATATTTCCAGCTTACACATCTAAGCTCTCGTTAGCAGTGTTGTCAACTGAGTCATTCACACTACAGTTCAAACAGCACGATTTTAATGACATTGTGATGTTACAGTGCAAGTGGCTACATAAAGGCAACTGTATGTACACCATCTACAGGAATCACTTGGAGTTTTTGAGTGTCTTCTACAGAGATAGGGGTGTGTAACATCTTGTGAATATACTGACTCTAGCATAGTTGCAACTTCCACTGTAACATTGTCATTTTGGAAAAAAAAATTTGTGATATTTGAAAAACTTGCGATGTTTGGGCCACAGTGTAAATGAGGACCTTCACTTCAGGATAGTACAAATTTACGAAACAATGTGGTGAATCTTAGCTCCATGTGGTCCTGTTGTGATGATGATGGCTTTGGTTGTTACGGGGGCAGCAAAAATATGATGATGGGCTTGTTGACAAAATATGGCCAATTATTGAAATGCGTGGTTACAGACCATTATCTCATTTGTTGTGGGCAGAGCAGGGGAAGTGGAATGCTCATTTTCGTTTTCAATCTAGCCCGGGAGAGGGTTAAAATGGGGACAGGAAGTGAGAAGTGACATATGAATCTCAATGGGATTTTAAGAAATTAGAACAAAATATTATTTGCTAAATACAATGCACTCCAAAGACAATATAATTTTTTTTTTCTGTGGTTTATCTCATTTCCTTTATTTTTCTCATCAGAAAATTTTCCTGCTTATTCTATCTATCTAAAGAAAGATGCACATCGTAAATTACTGTTTTCCCCGTTTTTCTTTGTTTTGTTTTTTGTTGTTGTGGTTATGTAAAACTTTTTGACACTTACAAGGCTTGAACAAAGCCTGACTAATTCAAGCTTGACAATAATTCCAGTAAGGCATACAGCACATGGCATATACATATAAGCAAGTGTAGTCTCCCATGTAGAGATTTCAGCCACTACTTTACATGAATGACAACACATTGCGCTGTCAAAATAATGATGAAATATGCCCACAAAGCCTTCAGGATTCAACAAAGAAATAAACCTGTCACAAATAGCAACATTCTTCATTTTTCATCATAGAGTAGCAGCTATTAGAACATGAAAATAAGTAAATCATTCCATATGCAGGCCACATCCTTCTATCACAAATAAATAGATTCATTTTTTGACACATTTTGACAGATGTGTCCTGGAGCCCAAGAGGGTAATGGGAAGAATGAAAAGCATATGCTAGCCAAGCTAGGAGAGCTTTAAAGGTACTACTCAGCTTTTGAAAATATGAGTAGAAAATCTCGGGTCCTCTCGCTATTCATAAGAACCGCTATTCATAGAAAACCGCTATTCATTTAACACGCATTACGAATAGCGGTCCTTATGAATAGTTATGAATAGTGGTCCTTATGATTGGAGGTCCTTATGAATAGCAAGGTAATTTGTCTATGGTTTGCCCGATATTTAGAAGGACCGCTATGGATAGTGGTCCTTATGACTAGCGAGGTTACCCCGAAAATTAATTTCATAAAGGTTATGGAAAGCAAGATAATATGGATGGTGATAGTGGAAAGAAAAGACAATGAAATACCTTCTCTGGTTATGATAATATTTCTAATATTAGTGTCACTCGTACTGAAGTACTGGCAAACAATTCCTGTGATTCATACTGAAAATTAACGCTTACTTTTCACTATCTAAACATTGACATTTGAGGGGGCTTTCAAGCTTACAATAGAGAGAGAGAGAGAGAGAGAGAGAGTTAAAAAGTTTTCTTCTATTGGCAAAATACTTTTCTAACTCCTTTAGACAATTTGACAGTATCAGAAATTGGGAAGAAACCTTGAGGATAAAATGAGACACACACAGAAAGGAGAGAGGAGGAGAGAGAAGGAGAGAGGAGAGAGGAGAGAGGAGAGAGAAGGAGAGAGGAGAGAGGAGAGAGGAGAGAGAAGGAGAGAGGAGAGAGGAGAGAGAGAGAGGAGAGAGGAGAGAGGAGAGAGGAGAGAGAAGGAGAGAGGAGAGAGGAGAGAGGAGAGAGGAGAGAGGAGAGAGGAGAGAGGAGAGAGGAGAGAGGAGAGAGGAGGAGAGAGGAGAGAGGAGAGAGGAGAGAGGAGAGAGGAGAGAGGAGAGAGGAGAGAGGAGAGAGGAGGGAGGAGAGAGAGAGGAGAGAGGAGAGAGGAGGAGAGAGGAGAGAGGAGAGAGGAGAGAGGAGAGAGGAGAGAGGAGAGAGGAGAGAGGAGAGAGGAGAGAGAAGGAGAGAGGAGAGAGGAGAGAGGAGAGAGGCGAAGGGAGAGAGGAGAGAGAAGGAGAGAGAAGGAGAGAGAAGGAGAGAGAAGGAGAGAGAAGGAGAGGAATATAACAGTAGTCAATCTTCCCTTTCGCCAAATTTTCTGCAATTTCCTCTTTCTCCATTTCACAAAACTGCATGATGGAGAACCAGAACAAAATCACGTCCAATATATTGGCCCAAACATTTTCCCCCTGCTCTTGCAGATCCCAGGAGAGACCAATGCAATTACAACATGAATGTTCACAACAACCTCATCGGCACAATTCAATTAAATCATATTTCCATGGGAATAATACCTTGTATGACCCAAACACTTGGCAGAAAGCTTCTGAGAAATTAATCCCAGAACTCCCAAATGAACACCCATTAATGGAATGACAAAACTGAGTGGAGCAGAATTTTGATTTCATGGATTACATGAGACACAACATTTATGAAAACAGCTGCTAATTACTTTGTTTCCAAAACCTCTGAAGCTAACCATTCTTCAAGGCTGACATTTACGAGTTAGTTCATATACAAAGCATAGAAATGGTTCACCTTTTCAATCATACATGTAACCCTAGATATAATCATTGCACATATGTTTTACAAACTTGTATGAAACAAATATATTCCTTCATCAGCAACTAAGAAAATTAAAATTCATGAAATTTTCTGAACTGAGCAAATGGGAGAGGAGCTCGCAAGATACGTCAAAGAGTTGCCAATTTGTGTATGATTGATTCCAACTTCAAAAATTAATTACTCTCTTAGTTTTTATCTGATTTTGCTCAAACTTTCACTAATATGTTTCTCTCATTTTTCTGCTTGTAATTAAAATCAACTAAATTCCAGGGTGGACTTACCCTTTAAGGTAGCTCAGCGAAATGCAGTGGCACAAAAAAGACATGTCCAGAATGCAAATTGTGTAATTGTGGAAAATATTTTTTTGGCATGGAGATAGAACCAAATTATTAAAACATGGAGCTGGTAAAATACATCTACAACCTTGATTAGGCTAGATAATATAAAATTACAATCTTCAAATTCACCGATATCATAAAAAAATTACATGCCCTTTATATTTTGGATGCGTGATGTGCATCTTCAAATTCTTTTGAGCTGCATTAATGCTTTATTTTGCCCCTAACATTTCAAAACAAGTTCATGGTAATATAGAGATGAAAATCAACCAAAGCTACCCTTTCCTGCACAGATGTTGTTGGTAATTCAGGTCTATGGAGAATAGACAAGAGGTTAAAAGGCAAGCTGGTTGATCTTTATTGTGTTTGGAGGGCAAGATTAGCAAAAAAGGGGGAAAAAAGGGATGATTTTGATGAGAAAATGGGACTGCAGATTCCTTGTCGGTGAAATAATGCTATTACTGGAAACAAAGATAGCATTGCTTGAGGGTAGAGAGTAAGAAAGTAAGTCAGTTTAGAAAGAAAGGAAGCTGCACTTGATTTTCAGCATCTGCTATATATATATAGCCTAGGCCGTATATGCCCTAGTTCCTGAAAGATAGAAGTTGAGTTCTGTTCATGAGATTGATTTGTGAAAGAAACTGTCTCAAAGCCACTTGGAAAGGTTGATTATATAGCATATACGAATGGGGGTATGCTGCAAGGTTTTGGAATCCCCAAAATTATAAGAAATTGACTCAATCCTGCTGAGAGTCGCATGCACTGCACACAGAAATGTGTACATGGGACTACACACAAATGTTCAGCCTGAACATTTCAGCTGTTTCTTGTCATATATTCAATGTGAGAGCATTTGAAGAGCAATCCTTTTCAGGGGACATATCTACTATCATAATCTTTCAAACTAACATAAAAGAATGAGAAAGCTCAAAAATCATTTTTTTACCTTTCCCAGCTAGAACTCAACCTTCCCTTTAACAGAAAGTTACTAGATCTATCATATGTTCAAATACTTTAACATTTCATACAAGTACATATATGCCACAGAAACAAAGAAGGCCGGAATAGTTTTTTAAAGTAAGTGGCTCAGTTATAGTTACAGCAGTGGTCTACTAACCACGAGGTCTTGAGTTTTCATCCAAGTTAAAATGCTAGTACTTTTTGTAGGCCATTAATTTCTAATTACCAAGTCCCTTGGATAGGACTCAAAGCTATACAGCATTGAGTCCTATCCAAGTTACTTTTCGACTGGGTGTTATTTACAAGTGTTTTCTTAGACTAGAAGTTCAGTAAAAATAAAAATCACCATTGTCACCAGTACACCTGAAACCTGTCTCCCCCCCAAAAAAAAAAAAAAAATTGAAAACAACTCAGTTTAAGAAGAAATCAGTCTTTTAAAATGAACAATGAATAAATATTTATCATCACTTACCTATTTGTGTTCACATCAGAGATGCATGGAAGAAAAAGAAAGAGAGAGAGAGAGAGAGAGAAAAGTGGCAATAGTATTATACAATGTAAGACAAAAGGTACTCATGGATAAACACAGTAAGCAAGGAAATAATATTATAGTGTTGGTAAAAGAAAAAGTGTATAAAGTAAATAAAGTAATGGCTCATTAATATCTAAAAATGAAACAATTCAGAGAATTTCTTTGTAAATGATGAGCTCCTAATAACAAAAAATTGATAAAAATAAAATATATTGTCATCCAGTTCTCATTTTCATCACCATCACCATCATCACTAAAAAATGGATCATCCTTACTTCATCTTCAGAACCCCCCTCAAAAATCATTTGTCTATATTCATCATGCACAACATTCTTTCTCTATGATCATCAGTTGCACTGCCAATTTTTTTTTCCTTCTCATCATGATCAATTTCTACAACTCACTCACATCATCATGTTTATCATTGTTCTTTAATATTCATATAAACACTGACTGAACCCATCTCCACCCTCCTCATCGTTACCATAGCAACAGATGCATTCTCTGTTTATCCCTCTCCAAGCAGTGTGAAAACATGAAACAAAATCTTCACAAGTGATGTATTTTATAACATATCTGAGAAGCACTGCTGAGATCAGCTTGCTTCAGTATGTATCAATGTATCTCTTCAAAAACAAAACATGTTGTGATACCCCAACTACAATGCCAGAGACCACATCAGACCAACATTAGATTTAAAAAGACTATGTGACCCTGAATGACAAAGATGTTGCCGGTTATCGGTCTGTTTGAAGAACTTGGTAAGTAGGTGCGACTAGAGTATAATCATGTCTATAGATGAAGGCAGAAAGTTATGGAGAACTTGCATGTGTCTCAAGATCCATCACATTTCGCCCCAATAGCTTGCAAGCTATGGGACATAGATAGATAGATGAAGTCTGTTTGGACTTAGCTCCATCAGAGAAAAGTACAGGACCTCTATCTTGGCGAACTTCATCACAGAGCTGTATCAAAGTACAACGTTGAGCTCTCAATTTGTGGACAAATCCTCCATGTTTATTCACCTGGACAACACCTCACAGACAACACACATGTCAGAATTATCAGATCAGATACACAGCAATAGTAACATGTAGACCTACTTCATGTCACGCTAATTCATAGACAAGATGCTTTAGACCCAAGTGACACACAGACACTTAAATCAGCAGCTTCTTACCCTTCCATCTCGGCCCCTTAATTTATCTCTACCGTCGTCATCGACCAGGGACTTGTGTTTATCTGAGGACTTTGTCACGAAGTAAGTCAACCGGGCCTGACCGATTAAACTGGCATTTCTGGAGTTTGAGGGATGCACAAGGAGTTTGGGGACGTCTGAGGAGGGTTTGAGCCTCGATGGATTGGATCGCCAAGGGACATTTTTGAGGTTTTTGATTGAGATTCCCAGTGAGAGAGGGGGGTTGTTGAGGAGGAGGTGGTCTGGGTCACATCTGGTACTGATTCCCCAGACAGGAGGGGTACCTGGAGTACCCCTTTCACACCAGATAGGAGTGCATCTAGAGTACACCCTTTTATACCAGAGCCCAATTCTGGATGTCCACAGGACCCTTGACATTAGTTGACTTACTCTTTATGCACATTGTTACATAGTTGATAAATTGTACTTACATTTCAAGCTAATTTATACTATCTCAGTCTCAGGTTTGAAGGGCATTCCAAAGTATTTTTTAGAAAAATGCATAAAATTGATTAAGAATATATACTGTCTGCTTATCGCCAAAAGGGCATGAACACCACATAAAAGTGATAGCCGTCAACATCCTCAATTCTGGCTCTTAAAGCAGACAATACAGGTCTATCTGTTGACATGATACAGACCTAAGCAAACAAATAGTTTATACTAGCGTTGAAGTGCGAAGAAGAAGACAATTAAAGGAATATGAAATCGCAGAAAGAGATTGATGGACAAAATTAAAATGTTATCATCCTGAAAACGAAGCTCCAAGGAGACTGAATCTAAAATGAGAGTGAACTCTGTGTGAAGTCAAGTCTCTCCATACCATGTAGCAAATGAGGCTTACTAAAAGCATGTCGAACCATCTGATCTTATTAAGAAGATTCGCATGGACCCCAATCCTTCCAACCAAATCAAATTAGCCACACAGTTAACGAAAAACTTATACCGAAAGTTCAATGACTTTTTACATGGGTAGTGGCTCTGTCAGGCACATACTGTGATATATATCTAAAGGAATTCTAGAGGATAAGTAGAATGATATATGGAATACAAATTCCTTATTGAGAACCACATAGACATGGGCAGTGATTTTCTCTTTCTTGAGATAAAAACAGTCATAAAAATTGTGTTTTTCAATTAAAATCTAAATTCCAATTCTTTCCGGCAACTTATTATTAGATAAATGATCACATTCATTTTCTCATAAGAGAGAAAAAAAAACCCAATCCCAGACATAAAAAAACCCAATGTTAACTATCAGGTTTAACAATATTTTTTTGGTTACTACTTTTGAAATCAAAAGACATTTAACCAATATCAAAAGATTTTTAATTTTTTTTACAGGGAAATAGTTTGTTACCGATTTGCACCCTTTTTTCGAGTTAGGGGTGAAATGCCCTCAGCCCCGATCTTTTCTTGTAAATTGCCAAGAGTCAAGAGGATGAGCATGTGAAATGCCCTAAGATCTAAATATCACTTTTTGCCACTGTTGAAAATCATTAAGAGGCAAGTGCCCCATCTGCCCCCTCTCATCCTAGCTCCCGAACCCTTCATCAAGGGATGATGAAGATGGAATGAGATGGGAGGAATCCAATAGCCAGAACTGGAGCATGCACAATGCGGAGGAATTATGACAATGTCGTGTCGCTTTCAATTCCAGACCTAACGAGCGCGAGTCGTCTTGAGTTGGTCTGATAGCTATGGTCAAGGGCTGGAGCATTCTAGGCATACCGTATTAATGCTCAACGGATTAAGTATTAACCTTCAACTTAGCATTGGAACAGATTTGAAATTCATCACTGAGAAGTATACATTTGACCTTGAACTTTGTGTAAACATATTTGAAATTCATTATGGGTATTATCATACTTTAACAAAAATTATCAAAGATGTACATTACAAGGCTAAGTTGACCAATACCTCATTAAATATCACTTTGTAGGGAAACTTAAGACAATTAAAGCCTAAAACAAGACTTCATGGAGTTTAATTCTCAATGTCTACTAACAAAGCAAGAATATTTTCTATTTTTTAGTATCACAACAAGTGGATGACTATTAGGTCTACAAACAAAACAGATTCAGAATTGGAAAATACAATGTCAAATTTGTCAAAGGCAATCATTAAATATATTCATTTCAGCACTAACACTTTTATAATTATGGAAACAATTACAATGCATATTTCAGCCTAACAAATGTACTTGTCATTAAACATTTATACTTGCAGTAGAATTTTCATTTTCTAAGGCCCCCAAATTAAAAAAAAATACCTGCCTGTTCCAAAGGAGTGTTGAAATCACTCCTGGCAAAATTCTTCTTCTGCATATCACTTGAGAGCAAGAATGGAGTTCACTCTGTGTTAGAGCAAATGAGTTAACACCCTTCTGGCTCTCAGTAAACGGATCACTTTCACATTTTTGACACATGATTGACAGTAAGAGGGAGTGGTCAGATGATAAACAAACACAGTTCGTTCAAAGATGTGTATTTTGAAATCCTATATTTCAATGCAGTCCATTCTACCTTCACGTTGGCATATGGGATGAAGAAAGATGATCTTTGATGGAAGAAAAACATAAACAGGGGCTGGATATTTCAACAATTTTGACTTTTCTTTTAGGCCTAAGATGAAATGGAAAGCAAACTTCGCACATATGGGCCAGTAACAGATTTTCAAAAATCTTTAGCATGGTGATAATTATGGAAAATATATACGAAGTATTTTCTATTTTTTCATATGCATCTATAGCTTATTTTTCCTGACATCCCCCCCCCCATGGAGAGTCATATTAAAGAGGGAGTTGGATAGACAGATAGATTGATAGAAAAAAGAGAGGGATGTAGATAGAAAGAAAAATGTAGATAGACCTACAGAAATAATGACAGAGTCTGAACTACCAACCATACATACAGGGACTTCTACTACAGAAACTTTACTGGCATAATTGAGAAACATAAACAACAGAATCAAAACTATGAGAAGGAGAGCAAAAAAGACAGCTAGGAACTGACAGAGAGGGCCTAGGAAAAATGGCAAACCCTGCACAAACAACTATTCACAAAAAACACACAAAATTCTAGTACCTTAAGCAGTATGCCTACACACAAATCAATCCATATTTGCATTGTGTCCCAAAGCCATACAAACACCATTTCTGCGAACGAACCGCAGAATTAGTCATAAAAGTGTTTTGCACATGGTCTGGCAAATTGGAAGCAAAATAATAAGAAAACCTTATCAGCCTTATCTTAATCATACGGAAAAAAAAGATATGAATATATGATTCACACTGATAAGTAACAATACTGGAATGCAGGTCAATATATCCACATAGTCATTGTTTTTTTGTTTGTATGGTAAAAATAATAGGCCTATATCTTCAAATACATAAGCTCATCACATTGATTGATATGACTGTTATTGAATCATAAAACACTGTATCTTGTATTAATAACTTTAATCAGGAATAGAACAAATACTTCATTATTGTTCCAGCAGATTGGAATGTTTTAGCCAAGCTTTTATCAATACACCTGTGTGATTTAATATGAAGGTAATTATGAATGGACTAATAAAATCCTGTAAGAATTTGACCCATGATCATAAAATTTTATAGGGGGTATTTTATTACATTACAGTTAAAACTTAAAAGCTTATTTGTGGCTTGTACATAAGGACAAAATGATTAAAACCATAATTGAAAATATTTTAAATCTGTCATTACAGATTTATCCTTAAATTATACTTAACACTTTGGAATAAACAGCATGATAAGGGAAAACAGGTTTGCAAACCTTTGATCCCGGAAATTCACCAACTAGCAAGCAAGCAAAAAAAAAAAAAAAAAAAAAAAAAAAAAAAAAAACTGTTAGAAAAAAAACAAAACACTATGCAAAAAAGGGGGAGGAGTTGCAGGTGAAGGGGAGGACATATTTAGGGACACATTTTCATTTTGTACTTAATGTTTTAATCAAATATGCCAGAATGTTGTTTGTTTGTTTCTTTGTTTGTTTCTTTTTTTTTGGGGGGGGGGGGGGGTGGTTGTATGAGCCCCCGTACCATCCTAGATCCAAACCACTGGACAACCACAACATAATCCCCAGGTGAAAATATCATTGTAACATCTATTGCTACAATAGGCAGGAAATAAAGGGGAAAATTTTCCTACATATACACACACACAACGGACAAAAACCTAAAGAAAGATGATATACCCCTTTTCAACGAAGTAAGACCGGATATGGTTACAAAGAGAGGATGGTGGTTTTCAGAGGATGCTATTTATCGTCCAATACAGGTGACTGCAGGGGCTCTATTTTTCATTTTAAGGTTGACGAGGGAAATGTAAACTTCCCTGGGTTGACAAAGAGAATGAAATAAACAGAACACAAACTAAAAATAAGGCAAGCTGGCCGAAAGAGAACTATAATTTCAGATGGGATTGATTGATAGTGTTGTCAAATTGCTCTTGAATAATGGAAGATTGCTAATCAACAACAGTTTTTCATGAAATTTCCTTTGACAGAAGAAAAGAAAGAAATACACTTAAAAAGATATTCAAGTGGTATAACATGATCATTTTTATAGCAGAAGGAAAATGAATTTATTTGAAAGACTAAAGACATTTGTTTAGTGCCAGAATGCAATGCTTATATTTAGTAAAACACCATATGAAATTATATTTACTGCTTCATTATGTAATGGAAATATATCAACTGGAAAAAAAGTCTAGCATTACAGAAACCTAGCACAAATGATTGTTATAGATGTGAAATCGAGTGTGATATATCTCTACAAAATTACTCAAGTATGCACATATTAAGAGTAACTGGAAGAGAATGATATATGAGATGAAGTATGTCTGTTAAAATACTCCTTAAGCTTTCAAGTGGTCTATTTCACTGTCTCTTTTACTTTATCTGTATTCACTGTCTAGACTTTTTAAGCATTTGGAAATGCTGCTGAATAATATTTTGTTTCCAACCTTATCGGCGATAAATCTGAAATTAAAATTTCCAAGTGAACTTACATTGAAGATAAAGCTGCTGTTAATTTCATTTCTGCCACCTTTTTGTTACAAATTTGATTAAAACTATTGGCCTTATTAATTTTTCTCCCTGATATATAATATAAAAGTATGCAGGCATGCACACACAAACACCCAGGACACAAAAATGGGCTTAAATCATATGAACTGAAAAATGGAACAATCACAATTGGTCTAACTGATACTAGATAGGCGGATGTCCTAATAATTATTGCGTTATTCCAAGTAATAATTTAAGAATATGCAGGGGAAGCGACCATGAAAAGAAACTGAGTGACACCTTTAAAGTGCGGGGAAAAATGAGCACTCTTCTGTTATTTGAGACGTTTCGTTTACACGCATCCATTTAGAGGCGGCACTTACAGTGAAAGAACCGGGGCCCCGGGCATCAAAATATCGAGACGAGCACATCGGCCCAATTGCGAGCCTATCCTCATCATAAGGACCAATTGGCCATTTAAAAGAGGGGATCTTAAAACGATAAAACCTCGCAATAATGCACTCCATCATTGTCATGGTAATTTCTTTGTGCCATATACCAGATTGCGAATGACCAGAGGCAATAGCTACGTGGTAATCCAATACTGTAGGGAGGGAAGAACTATAATACACCAGATTTTTCTTTGATCATTCTGATTAAGGTACAACATTGCTCTCTTTTTTGTGGAAGTTTCTCCAATTCCATGATCTGGAATTTTAATGAATTTCCTCAAAATTTGCCTCTTTGGTATTTTCATGATAAACACATTGTCCGCTAAGAGCCAAAAGGGTATTAACTCATATTCTTTAGAAAGGTGCTAATACCCTTTTGGCTCTCAACAGATTTATTTGCTCATTGCCCCCCCCCCCCCTCACATTCACAACCCCCCCCCCCACTCTCTCTCTAAATAAATGATCTAAATTTATAGGGTGATGTATGGAGGCAAATTTCATCAACGACAGTTCTATGCATTAATTTGCTCACTGCCTGGAAAGAGGTTTTTAATACAATTTAGTAATCCCAAATCTTCATGAACTTCATTACATTTTTACCTTTTCTCTGTGTTTATATATAACAAATATTTTGCTCCTCTCTCACACACAGACATTCATAAAACACTTTTCTCTCGAGAAATCATCTCTTTGCATGAGGCGATGTATGTTGTGCCAATTTCAGCAATGCCAGGGCGATGTGTATTTGCTCACTTTCTGGGAAAGAGGTTGTCAATACAGGAAGATGTCCTGTTTCAATAGATTCTTCCCACGTTTTCTTCCGCCATTAAATATTGACAAGTGGTAGAATGCACAGGATAATGTTCAGAAAAACATGTTTCTCGCTCTCTAACGTTCCAGCTTAGTGTATACCTCCTGACTTCAATGCAATTAAAGACCCAAGGGTTTTACTTCGCAGACAAATGATAGCATGCCTTGGACATGTGAGGTCTACTGAGTATTAACTCATATCATTTTGCTTTTTAATGCTCTTTTGGGCTCTTAGCAGATAAAATCTGGGATTTTCAGTACTTGCTGATATGTTGTACAATTAATGGTCTGTTGAGGGTCAAAAGGGGGTAACTCTCAGCAGACAAAACATATTTTCAATTTTGGAGCCTAGGTACATGCAGGATACATATCTCACAAATAGTTTGTTTGGAGACAGAAGGGCATTAACTCTGTGTAAAATCATATATGAGTCTATGCCATTCTGGCACCAAACAGATGAAACATCCAACCTTATGTTATATTCTGCTGTTGCTATGGATGTCTCTCACAATATTTCAACTCAGAAATATAATACTTTTGTATTCTTTTGGTCATTCAATCATGACCTGTGTTTCCAGTCATGCCAAAAATGATGGTGAGAACTCTTTGCCCTTCAATATCAGTTGATTTTTTTTGGAGGGGAGGGGGGGGGGGAGGGGACATTACATTTCTTTGCAAGACACAATGTCAATACCTCACATTGCCAAGGTATGCAATCTTTTATCCCTTCCTTGCAAATTTCGGTTAAGTGAGAAAGTACCTGTTATTTGTATTCATGTGAGGTATTTTAATGACGACAGTATTTCCCACGATTTTAAAGGCTTTGCACTATGTTTTGATGGGTATTGGGTTGCGTGACAGTTGACACATTAATTTCATTAACTTTTAATTTGTAACTCTTTTGAAATGGATAAAAAACCTGAAAATCCAATGCTTAAACATTTGCATATTCAAGAAATCATATATCTACATGCTATCAATATTTGTTATTGCATATAAGCCATAAAAATCAAACATCTATACATCAAATTGATTCCAATAAGTCGCCCTTTAAAATTTCTCACATTTCTTGTAGCAAAATACAGATTTCCCCCAGCAGGTACTTTGCAAAATCCCTTAAATTTCAGACGGAACACACACAGAGGGCAATTCACTGAACGATCTACCCGTATTTTCACCAAAAATCAATAGAAATTGCTATTCAGATCAACTATGAAGGTACGTTTCATCCAAACAATACGGCTGGGAAGGGAAATTCAATATAATGAAGACAAGAAGAAAAGAAAGCAAGGAGAGAAGGATGAATGGGGTAGGAGTTTCTAAAGTTTAGAGTGTTTTGGAGCAGGCAGGTATGAGTCACCCGGGACTTCTATTCATGAGGCTTGTCACTCAGACGGATGGAGGGAAGGACAGAAAGGAGGTTCCATTTCATGGAGATGGAGGGAGAGAGAGAGAGAGAGAAGAGAGAGAGAGAGATAGAGATAGAGAGAGAGGGAGAGAGAGAGAGCAAAACAGAAAGAGATACTGAAAGATGGAGAGAGAGAGAGAGAGAGCGAAATTGGGAGGGAGAGAAAAAGAGAAAGAGATTAAAAGAGTGTAAGAGAAAAAGGGAGAGAGAGGGGGAGGGGAAAGTAGAAAGTCAGAGAAAGAGAAAGAGAAAGAAGTGAAAGAGAAAGAAAAAAGAGGAAGAGAAAAATGGGGGGGGGGGGGAGGAGAAAAAACAGGGGGAAGAAGAAAGAGTGAGGGGGTGGGAGAGACATATTAAGACAGAGAAATAGAGAAATGGATGGAGAGCATCATACAGAAAGGAGAGACAAGCAGAACAGTAGAGAGAGGACAGGAGAGACAAAGATGTGAAAGTGAAAGGGAGTGGAGAGGAGAAACTGAGAGAAACTGAAAAATAATGAGAGGGGGGTGAAGATAGAAGACAGTGGTAGGAAGAAGAGACAAAGACAGACAGGATAAATAAAGTACAGAATAGATCGAGAAAGAGAGAGAGAGACAGAGAGAGAGAGAGAGAGAGAGAGAGAGAGGAAGATCGAGGAAGAGAGGAAGATATTTTGGTGGGAAAAATATGATTATGAATAGAAGTATACTAACCATATATGAATTGGGGCAGACTTGGCACCAATTCTCTAGGTTTGTTTGAGCCTGACAAACACCATAGTATGCACAGCTTTAGTCTTCCTGCTAGTATTCATAAATTTTGTAGCAAATAACAATTTGAGTGCATTCTGAGTAAATACAACAAGAGACCAATGGACAATGCTTAAACTTCAAAAAGGACATAGAGAATTATACAAAGAGAAAGAGAGTTACAGAAAAAAAGAGAGAGAAAGAGATCGAAAGAAAAAAAAAAGGGAGGCAGAAAGAGAGAGAGAGAGAGAGAGAGAGAGAGAGAGAGAGAGAGAGAGAGAGAGAACAAAAGAGAAGAAAAGATTAACAAACAGGATGTCCAACCCTATTTCCCTGAAAACATTTTAAATATCCAATTTAGGAATAAATGATTCTCTAAGAAATAGATTGAAATGAAGCAACTTATATTATTCATACTCCAGACAAGTTCTATTTGTGGAAATCAAATTAAAAAGTAAGAGAGAGATGGGGGAGATGGGGAAGGGAAAAAAAGAGAAGGAAAATGAGGTGAGAGGGGAACAAAAATAGAGTGTGTGAGTGAGAGAGAGAGAGAGAGAGAGAGAGAGAGAGAGAGAGAGAGAAACAAAGAGGAGATGGGAGGGGGGGGGGAGGGAGAGAGGAACATAAAGAAGGTGAAATGCATGGGGTGTCCCATCTTGCTGAAATTATGAGCCAATAAAACCACCGATAAGCAATTCACCTGCTATTTTCTTCTTTTCTCCCCTCATCCCATTAAAGCTGCTACCCCACAAAAACCACTGCACCCTCTGATAAAAGGCACTTAAAACTGTCTACAACTTGAATCAATAGAATTATGGACTTGGTTATTGTGGTCTTACTCTTAGACAGTTAAAAACATGTTTATGAAAATGTATGAATGGGTTCTTGGAACAAAGACAGTTAATTCTAAAAAATAGCTACTGCTTTGTACATAGAAAAACATGTCCTTATTTTCTTCATTACCTCTCAATGAAAACATAAGACATTATTACAATACTAATATTAAAAGCATTCTGAATAAAAAAATATAACCATTAAAAAATGTTTCAATATCTACTGCTTAAATTAAATCTAAACCCCCCCCCAAAAAAAAAAACAACAACTACAAATCTAATTATTTTAAGACTTTGACTTTGTCTTTCTGTATAACCAAATAATATACACAAAGATTAATCATTATCAAAACTTTGGTTTTAAGAGGAAGAAAGTACACAAGAGCAAATGTGAAAAAAAGAAAAGAAAAGAAAAAGGAAGTGAGAGGATGGGAAAGAGTGAGAAATATATTCAGAAAGGCAAACATAAAATGGATAAAGAAACCAAGTGAGAGAGAGAGAGAGAGAGAGAGAGAGCTAGAGCTAGGGGCACAGGCTGACATACATCTCTCTGATGTCAAATTTCAACATTTATGAACACCGTAAACATTCCACTTCTTCAAACCGATGGAAAAAATGACAAACTGAAAGCAGGATAACATGGTGACATTTCTGGAAATTCCCCTCTCCTGAGATGGAAAAAAAACAAACATAATAGGGGCAGATGGGAGCACTTGCTGGATCGAAGGAGGACGCAAGACGGAAATGGGAGAGACTTTACGCTTCCTCGGAGATATGGAGTATGAAAGCCTAGGATATCAAAGGGATGCTGGGATTGACGAGGCACTGAAGATGAAGAGGGAAAAGAAATGAACAAGACTTATATGAGCTGAGGAATTGATGAATGTATGGAGTGAATTATAATGAAGGCTGTGAACCAATGCCAATATATAAAAATAGAGAGAGAGAGAAAAATAAAAGAAAAGAAAAGAAACAGAGATAGGGAGGGAGAGAGAAAAAGAGAAAGAGAGAGAAATATAGGAGACACATAAATTGATAGAAAGAGACAAAGGAAAGAGACTTGAAGAGAGACAAGAAAATAAAGCACAAAAGAGAGTACAAAGAGAGAGAGAGAGAGAGAGAGAGAGAGGAGGACAGAGACAATGGAACTCCATTATTTAAATCTTGAACTCTCACAATTTCTGCAAAGAACTACTTTGATAGCTTACATATTAATACTACTGCAAGATTTTGAACACAATAATCCATCTCCCTTTTCAGGAAGTCTGCAGGTAATACATTTAAAACAGGACTGGAACAGCCCTGCAATGTGGCAATGTGGAATAAAAAAGAAAAGATCTCCCAGACAACCCCAAAAGTGGTTAAAAAATCAGAACATTTGACAAGCGAGTGACGTGCAACCTGCAGATAAACAAACTTGGGAATAGAAGGTGCGAATATTAGCCATGCGCCATCGATGTCAAAAAAGGTAGGGAGAAACGATGCAGGTCCCAAGAAACGCAGAGTAATTTGTCGAGAAGGTGACATAAAATAACAATCCATATTGACAATGTATAGAAGTTGGGGGGACCTGTTAGAATGTCAATCATCATGGGGATATGCAACCGATTGATTGACAATGAATCCTTTGCCATTTGACAGGTTGGCATTTGAAATGGAGAAGTGCCTGAGGATTTGCTATATATATATATATATATATATCTTGAACCTGAAGACTTTTCAAAGATTGCATCCTGTGGAAGCGGAAATGCACTCAAATGGTCTGCATTGGTTATTGCCTGCAAACTTAGAATTCCAAGATCAATATGGTGTTTTTTTTTTCCTCCTATAACTTTGAAATACCAAATGTCATCTTATCAGGACAAGGATTTTGCAGCACAGGCCTATTCCACATCTCAACGGTATTGTGATTAATAAAAAAAGAAATGAACAGACTTTTCATCAATTCTTGCAGGTGCTTCATATTGACTTTCGATCTGTAACCATTAAGTACATATTCCTGTGCTTACAAGCCATAAAGCCTTTCTCTACTTACAAATATACAATGTTCCAATTGTCTTTCAATATTTGTTTTGGAGTAATGCTGAAGACATTTCATAAAGACACAATATACAGCTGATTGATTTTCAGCAGGAAAAAAAAAAATATATTGGTGGGAAAATTGGCAAAATTTACACCTCAGCTCTTCCAATCACAACAAAACTTTACTAAGTTCAGTCACAGATCAAGGCCTTCTCTGCGACCTGGGATAGACCCCTGAGAGCAACTCTTCCAGAGCAATCATATTCAATAATTGTCAAGAGCGTAATACAGATCACAAAGTGTGCTAAGAGCCAGAAGGGCATTAACATCTAACATTAGAGTTAATGTCCTTCTGCATCTCAACAGACAACGAGGTCAAGTTTGTTTTAATATGGGAACAGACTGCAGTATATTCATTGTTTTCTTACTATAGAATTAAACATTTTCGCAAAGTTTATAAAAACAGGTCATCAGTGCTCAGCAGACAATGCAGGTGTCACTGTACTGGGAAAATTGTTGAAAAGTCTAAACAGCTGACAGCAAAATATTACTCATGTAATTCTCAATCACTTCAATAAAAACATTTAATCTACTACATACCAAACATTCATTAATGTCCATGTAGGCTAGATAGTGAGAGACATCTACATGTACAACAGCTCATTTACATTTTTAGCAGACCTATCAGCATTGTTAAAGTTATTCAAATTTCACTGAACCTTTCCAAAAAGTAAAATACTAGTAATGAAAGCCACAACACAAAAAGGGGGAGGGGCATCTTAGTACTATTCATGCATATTTCATGTACATTTCCAGGCAGACATTGCTCACAAACTGATACCTTTCAGGGAAATATTGGAATAAAACTAGAGCAGCAGAGAAAGGTGCCAGTGGCATGTTGGGTGCATTAATGAAACAGAACCCAGTAAGCAAGATCAAGACAGTATCGATGATATGTCTGGTTTTAAAGCCCTTTCACACACATGGAATAGTTGTATAAAGAAACGTAGCATGACACAGAATATGCAATAACCATACAGCATGATAAATATCATGAAATGGCAAGGTACATGTACGTGAAGAAAACACTCCAAGGGAAGTGCAGATTCTTAAAAGTTATCGTAATATACAGTGTTCACATGGCATGTCGACTGTACTTTTTTGAGTACAACGTTCTTGTCAAGTACAATGCCAAGTTCACGATTTCACTCTCAAGATTCTACTAAGCCAATTTCTCTCAAGCAAAATTTAATCACTTATCACACAGCAGTGTGTGGGGGGGGGGGGGGGAGGTCTCTGAAATGTTGGGATCGTGTGCACTGGAACCCTGTTTAATTTCTGAGGGTCTAAAATTGGTGGTGTCTCTGATCTCTGTGTTCCTGTCAGTGTCAAATCCTGCATATGTTAAAAAAAGTCTCATTTCTCTCGTGTGAAAGAGGGGGGTGTAGTGTCTCTGATACAACCCCATGGACATGAATGGGTTATCATTTGTACAGCTGGTTACGACTGAATGTATCTTAATCCCTGCCTTTCTCTCTGGCTATATTCATTCATCCATTCACAAATATTAAAGAGGTCTAGCCAGATCGACAGCCCCTTAGAAAATAGGTGTTCCATGTCAATATGATTCATTAAAGAACCCATCCCTCCATATGTTGAACCGATACAAATATTCAAACAATGAAACATTATGGAGAAAAATTTGCTTAATCTTTTACCTTTGTATGTTTCTCTTTAAGGATAAGAAATATAAAACATTGAGGAGAAAAGAAGACTTCCTCAATATTTTACATCTTTATGTTTGCCCTTGAAAGATTCATGAAACATTGGGGGGAAAGAAGACTGGCTCAATCTTCCACCTCTGCCCCTATTTCTCTCTGTCGATTTAAATCATTTTTTTCATACAGCTACCAGCCCAGTTTTTCAGTGAAGTTCAGAAAATTTCATTTAAATGAAATGGTACTTTTTTGTAGGGCCCATTACAATCATTAAGACTTAAAGGGAAAGTTGAGTTCTAGGAAAGGTGAAAAATAATCTGTGAGCTTTCTCATTCCCTTTATGTCAGTTTAGAAGAACATTATAGTAGAAGTGTCCACTGAAAAGGATTGCTCTTCAAATGCCCTCATATCCAAAATATGACAGGAAATAGCTGACGTGTTCGGGCTAAACATTCATGCCACATGTGCATGCAGTCCCATATACCCATTTCTGTGTGCAGTGCATGAGCTTTTCAGCAAGACTGGGTCAATTTCTTATCATTTTGATGATTCCTAAACCTCACAGTATACACCAATTCTTATAATGATCAACCTTTCCCAATTGCTTTGACACAGTTTCTCTCACAATGTAATCGCATTAAAAGAACTCAACTTTATCTTTAACTTAAGAAAATCTATTTTAAAATAGCAATTTAGGATATCTTGATCTAAAGTACACTGACGGCAAAACATGGAAAAGTTGAACATATCGAAATGATCCAGACAATAGAAATCAGAGCAACTGAAAGAAATGGGTTATCATGCAATGCATATAATCCATGGACACACTTCATTGACAGTTAAACATATCAGATAGCAGATACCCAGACCACTTGACAGATATAATGGGAGCTAGCATTTCATACTTCAGTACGTTTGTCTCGTCATGGGTGTATGTATAGGCCCTAGATGGAGAGAAACTTTTGGCAAATCAATTAATAAGCATGGACATGACCATGGTACTAATTATCAATGTATGCATCCTCCATCATAAGCTTGCTCTCTCTTTCTCTCTCTTTCTTTCTCCATCCGTGCCTCTCTTTCTCTTTCTCCATACATACCCCTCTCTCTCTCTCTCTCTCTCTCTCTCCCATTTTAACCTCTGCTTCTACATTTACTTCTCTTTCTCTCTCCCCTCTTGCTTTATGTCTTTCTCCATTTCTCATATTTCTCTTATTTTCTAAAATATACATATATTTCATTACAATCTGAATCTACAAAAAGTATCCATCTATACTGTCTTTGTGACAAATTATCTTTATTAATCAAAAGGGGGAAAGCATTCGGCTCAATTTTCTGTTCATTGGCACAAATTCACGTTCACCATATACGTGATGGCCGACTTGTAATTAAATCATTAAAATACATAGGTGTATGCTATCATGCCCTTAATTATAATTTGTTTTTCTTTACCTCTCCTATTCTCCTATTCAACAATCCTCATCCTGTCTCCAGAGCTCTTTCCCTCGATCCCCTCGTAAATGACTTTGACCTCTTCTTGACCTCTTCACTTTAGCATCATCTTCTGCAAACTGACCACGCAACATGTGCTCAACTACTCCACAAAAAGTGGTATTTTCTGACGATTCTTCGCAGGTAGTCGAACAACACTGTCCTTGTACGCGGGGAGGATGACAAGGGTGGGAAAATGTCAAGTAATGAATTACCAGCATAGGAACCAAATTAAATGTGGGTAACCCTCTGTGACAATTACCCCTGGTTGGTAATGCTCCATGTAAAACCATTCTTGCGCTAAAGCTTGTCTCAAAGTGTTCGATGATTGATGATATCTAACACGCAGTCCCTTTTATTTCGAATGGCAATGCGTTCATGTCATACTTGATTGTTCCATCAGCTTATAGAGTCATACAGGGCACTGATTCTACATAAAGAGCAACATGACCATTTCCATAGTCATGATTAAAATGCCAGCAACCTGCTCTACTACTGTCAGACCAGAAACTTTCACGACATAAAAAAAATTGCCAATTGTTAATGACAGCCAATTTTGCAGCAAGAAGCTTTCGCAAATTGCAACAACTTTATGTTGTTTCTGTGATTCCATTATTTCGCGGCACGAAACTTTCGCGAATCTCGACCACTCGCAAAATTTGCGTAACTTTAATGCCCGCGAAAATTTCTGGTTTTACAATAATTTGATTTACCTGTGTACAAGGGCAAGGCCAAGGTATGGCCCATACATTACAAATGAAAATATTATAGAATTGTATGTGAAGTGATGAACATAAACTGACATAAAAATACCATTTTAGTTGATATTTTGTCTGATTCAATCTCTATCGGACTATCAGCTTAATACAGTCATCAGATATACCAAAATATTATTGTTCAGTAATGTATGAGATGAAATACATGTAACTTGGACTTGCCCAACATGTAAATTCACATTAGCTTTATAAAAAAGTCATTAAAACTATAGGATCATCACAGAAGTAGAAGAAGATCTAAGAGTTGGTTTCGATACCCGAATACATTCCAAACTGGAGGAATGCCCTTCTGGCTCACAGCAGACGAATGCTCAAACTATATATGCATCAGACCATGACAGATCAAGACGTCTTCTCACAAGTCTGAGCTTATTAATTAATCCCTTCTCATCCTCATCTAATCTCCCTAATCCGCCCATCCATATCTGATCTATTTAATGGGGCACGTTCCGGGCCACCCTGGAGCCCCCCCTTTCACCGTCTCCTGGCGCCTGGGAACAAAAGCAGGGGCGGGATTAGACCACGCCATGGGGGGTGTCACGGTTCCATCGGGGCGCTTGATCCAACGCTTCCAGTCTTAGTGATTCAGATAGAATGAGACCAATGGAGCTTACACCAAAGGGCCGAAGTTCCATTATTAATGCAGTGTTTGCAAACAAGGGACAATAGCTCTGTGTAGCTGGGGTCACTCAGACTGATTAAAAATTCATGCGGCTTTTCACTCTAAGGTCCACTTTATCATCTTGTGATCTTAAAATGATTTCACAACTTTCTGGAAGAGCCAGTGTTTTTTTTTTTTCCTCCTACAGTATCATAACACTCTCACCAATCAGAGCAGAGGTGTTTACCCTCCTACGACAGCTTCAGATGGGATTGAACAGGATATCAAAATGACTCTTTATATAATCCATTGACATATGGGAAGAAGCAATGAAATGCAAACCCTGGAAAAACACTTAATCCAATGGAAATAACATTAGAAATGCTATTTTTGTTGAATCTTATCAATTCTACCTTTGAATAGAAATATCACAGTGCTAGTTGCAGTGAAAAAGGAACAATATTCAAAAGCTTTTACAAGCAATACAAAACATATTCACTACTCCTAACATCGCAAGTATTTACCTTTGATGGAACTGTCGTTAGGGACTTAAGAAAATACCAGACATGAAGTCGTCAGATTCACTGATTGAAACCGGGTTATTCTTGTCTTCTTTTAATTCCCTTTTATAGCCTATTGAATTTTCAATTGAGTATAAGGTACAGAATTAGATGACCAGTGGTCAGTAGACCGATATCTGTGGTGGTCAATACGTGGGGGATCCGTTGGTCAGCGGTACAACTGAACGATTGATTGCTGGGTGGTCGTTTCTGAGGTCACTGGAATACATCTCACACATTGAAACAATGACAAAAGCGAAGTGTCCAGATACAGCAATAATTCAGTAATATGCAGTATTGAATTGTAAAGTAAGTTTTATAAAAGGATTAAATGATATTAAAGGATCAAGGAAAAAAAAAACTGATGCAAGTTTAAGCTCGGTGGAAGTCGAATGTAAGAAAGTGATAACTTATACTGAGCTTTAACCAAATGTAAGATTAATATTAGAAAAAAGGGATTTTAGGGACATATATAGGGCCTTACTCTTCGTGTAATAAGAGTTATAATACAAGCACTATACTTGTCATTTCAAACATGAGCAGCTGGCATCACATGACCACATTTTACATCCTCGATCTTTCAAATCTAGCTATACATGTACTTCAAAGTTCTTCTGCACAGATCCTGTAATGTCACAAACTTCTACCCCTCTCACAAAATGCACATCATCCCGCAAATGCTATTTTAGGAACTTCATTCTATGAAGGGCTTCAAATTTTCTGCATGGTAGACAAGCCAAGAAAATTACATATCAATTGACGGTACCAGAGGCAAATGTAGTGGCTTCTTGCGGCTTTTTGTTTAATGATGTGTTAAATTGAGTACAGGTGCAACTGCAGTGCGGCGGTATGTATTCGACTTGTTACTTTGCAATGTAACTACATTTGTACATGCATTTTCTAATCAGTTCACTTCACACGACAGAAAATTTTCTGTCAATCAACCGTTCAGAGTCCCTTGTTTTGATTTCAAAGCAAGAACTTTGCTGGTACGTCAATGAATGGAACCCCATGATAAAAAACAATTACGCTGATATGTGTGCGATCCAACAACATGAATAGAAAAATCATTAGATAGATATATACTGTAGATGAATAAATGAATAAACAAAGAAATAAATACATGAAAAATAAACGATGAATGAATAGGTTAAAATATCTCAATTCTGAACCAGAATAAGGATTATCACTGATCATTATGCTACAGGAGTGACTACATTCTAAAACAGAGAAACCTCGTAATGATGACCCTTGGACCTTGTAAGTTACCTTGGTATATCATAGTAAAAAATAACAATAAAAAGAATACAAAGAGCTGGGACCAGCAAAATAGACCATTTTCCTAATAAAGTCAAATTTATACACACTTGCCTTGTGATGAAATATTATGTTCACTTTTTACAAAGTATTGTATTTCAATAGCGGGAATGCAAATTGCATACATTAGTTGTTGCTAGGTTGGACAAATATACAAACATTATGGCTTGCCTGACCTTACAACATTTAACAATGTGCATTCTATTGAAATGCAATTATTTCTAATGGGTGAATGAAATAATTTGTCACTGGGTGAATGAAATAATTTGTCACTAGGCACTTGATAAAGATGTAGGTAATATTAAAATTTGAAAGTTTGGAATACATGACAAAAATTGCCTATTACCTTGTTAGAAGATGATTTGCTATATCAGAGCTCTTTACAGCACAGTTTCCATTGTACTGTCAATAGATCCACTGCAAATTGACCAGTTCACACGATGGTTTCAGACTAAACCATCCTAAACACAAGTTCAAAGCCAGTTCAGAGTTGGCAGGCAGGTCAGGTTACAAAAAGAATGTAAGAAACTTACCAGGTCCCTCTTTGAAAGAATAGAGTAGAAAATTCTTTGGAGTAAATGACTCCTAATTACGCCACAGCTTGAGTTACAATGATTTGATGAGGAATGACATACATGTATGTTTCACTTCTCATGTTTTTCACTTCAAGTCCAAGCCTTCTCTCAAAGGTGCTATTATATCCTATATTTCTTGATTTCAGAACAAAAAAATCATACAGAATAAAATTATGACCCCCTTTTTTTTTGGGGGGGGGGGGTTCTATACAAGTACCTTTTGTGTGAAGCAATAAATTAAAAACCTTTACATTTTTCCATTGCAACAAAGGAATTTCCTTAGTGCAACCATTTTGTTATACATGATTATTTCCAAAGCTTTAAAAATAAACTTCTCAAACTCTTTTTCCACATTTCTGTGCTAAAATGCTCTTATATATATCCTGTTTATTTTTGTCACTGGAGTGACATATACTGATATTCCAGCTATATAAACACTGAAAAAGTAATAACATTTCTTGGTATTCTGGAGCGTGCCCAGGTAAATAGATTATTTACATTTATTTATTAAATCAAATAGATCAACAAAAAAAAAAGAAAAAAAAACCCTATTAGTCATTCTTAAATACATGTGTATTCCTAAGAAATATATGGCAATAGTCCAAGTTTTTTTTTTCTTTCTGTCAATGGAGATTTACAATCATTCTGTAAGCTTATTCTCAAGATTTATGTCTATTTTTCTTATTCTTGGGGCTTATTGTATGCACAACAATCATGACAATAGGCATTCATGAATCAACTTCTTATGAGTCATCCCCACTCCTGTCAAATTTTCTGTAAGTCATTTTTATTTGATGTAAAAAAAAAAAATCCTGCATGCTTTATTGCTACTCTTTGAACGAACTACATGAATACAGGCTGGGCAAAATCAATGTCCTATAATCTCACCCATTAGCTATCATTCTTTAATTTAAATGTTTTCTTTAGCTGAACAATGTCATCATTACAGTTTCGTTGGTATTCATTTAGCGGCATTCTTCATGTCCGTCATGTTTGATATAAGAGACCAAACTTGGAAAGAATGGACGTAAAATTCCTTGCTCAGACAAATCAATATGAATAACGACTATGCAATTGTGTTAGGAACATTCTGCACATATCGGCTTATTGTCTTGCGGCTCATGCTTCCGAAATGTATGTAAGATCACATAACCAAGAGGGAAATTAAAAAAAGAGAAACTACGGAATAAGATTCCATTATTTGCACGGCCGCAAAAGCTGAAGCTGAAGGAAGACATTTCAAGAGATAGCAGGGAAAGGTATGAAACACAAACAGTAATATCTTTTCCGAACCGCAAGCCTATTTACTCTTCCACTGACGTCGGATGGGGGAAATAAATATTTAAGAGAAGTGAAAGCGTTTTTTAGTGTCTTGGAAAAGAACCAAGGATATTGACTGAAGGATATTGCGCTCTTCTGAAGTGTAATAATCCACAATAGACATGTATTGATTGCTTTGAAAAATGTCAATAGTCCTGAGCACAGCAATCCATGTATGAGCATGTCTGGACATCAATAGACCCATCTATTGTAATTTGTGTAAGTGATGCTCAGACAATGCATGTAAACAATTCACCCCAAGGACAAAAGGGTATTGATTGTGTGGAGGATAAGATGAAAGGGGAGGGCCTTGGGATCAATGAAAGTTTAATGACATACTGACCCCATCACGCAATAAACAGTGCTCTTACAAAATGCTTGATGGCTAGCTCACCTTATTAATAGCAAAGCTTATCTTCATTAATTGTGCAAAGGTGTTATGGACGATGTACAGTAAGAAGTATGATATTGACATATTGTAAACTTGGTAATGATACTCTACAAAATGCCTGAAATGAATGCCATTCAGCCTAGAATGATAAAATGTACATGCACGGAAGATTTAAGTAATTTGCTCTTTGACGCTGTTTAAATATCCAAAAGATGGACATGGTTATCAACTAGAAATTTGGCACTTGTTGTAATTGCATATTTTCTTAAAGGACATTTTTGAAAATGAATAATGACTTAACAATGCTCAGAAAATATAAAAGCAAGGATAAAAGGCAACAAATAACAAATAAAATGACGAATGAATATTCTTATGTTCTGAAGTATTCCCTTCATCTGGAAGTCCCTGCAGACACCGAAGGACAAACAAAGCAAATTTTCTACCAGATGTAAAACAATTAAGTTTCCTTTAAGACTACACAATGTCAAGGCCCACACCCACTCCAACACAACCTCCATGACTGATGTGTAGAAAATAAATTGATGACTACTACATGAGAATTCTGTCTCCGAAACTGAGCTTGGCATCTCAGGTTTCAAGTTAGTCCTTGTTCTAAAAAGACAAATATCTGCATTATCCATCAAGATAAATCCATGACCATTGTCACTACCGCCTTGCTCCAATATCAAGCCAAGCCTTGGGTAGTTTGATGGTACAAACCATTCTCAGTCATAAGTTATAACACAGGATTTTATCTGGGCTGCCAGACTTATAATCTCTAATGATCTTCATGGTTAAACTGCTGAAAACAGATTAATTTCATTTCATTCCTAAGGGTTTATTCCCAAGTTATCTTGAGCTAAGTATATTCATCAAGATTTTTAAAAGTTTATAAGTTGGTTTACAGATTAATTTTAAGTTCCTTTCCATTAAAACCCTAAAGTTAGGTCAGGTTCAGCTATATGAAACACTCTTTGTTTTGTTTTGGTGTCCGTATCTCTGACACCATTTATGTAAAAGTGTTAAATGAGCATGTAAGTGGTTTTTCAAGAATTTTTCAGTAATTTCTAAAAAACCTTTTCTTCATTTCCGCAGTACACTTCTCAGTATTTCAATCATTTGATTAATTCTGTCAAGGAACCATTGGAAAAAGAAGAAGAAGAAGAAAAAAAAAAAAAAGAAAACAAAAAACCAACCTTGCCTAGAAATCTGTGCCATAGCTTGATACAACATTTCTCAGTACTATTTGATTAACTCTGTTAAGTAATTATTTGATGAAGATAAAGAAAAAAGAAAGCCACAATGCCTTACATACATGTAAATAGGACTATTGAAATAATTCCATTGAATGTTTTGAACAGATCAATTCTGATCAGTATCTTGTTCTTCAAATTGACACTTTCAATACCGATGCACTTTGTTCAGCCCTCTAGCTGTACTTGACGAGTAGTGCACAAAATCAATCTCTGTCAAGTTGAATTTGCATGAATTATTCATCTTTTGACTACAGCATATTATCCCCCCTACTCAAAAAAAAAAAAGTTGGGTTTTTTTGTTTGGAATTTGTACTCCTAAGAAAAACAACTACTATTAAAGGGCACCAATCACCCAAATAATGTATTCATCTTTAGAAGATGTAGAATCACCTCTACAAACCTATACAAGACTTTCAAATGGTCAAAGATCACGGCTCATAGGGAGAAAAATGATTTCATATCCTGATCCCGCACAAAATGTCAATCTTCATTTGAACTCAACAAGTATGCTTGCATGCAGAGATGCATCAACTATTCCACTCCTAAGGCACCTTCACCTTTATTACAAAGTGTAATTTTGGTAATTAACCCTTTCGAGACAATTGACCACATTTTGTGGTTGGGCTCAATAACTTTTGATTCAGAGCCCTGAAAAATATACTAGATACATGAGTAGAAAGAGCAAAAATTTCTGCACACACCGTGTCCATTTTTGTTACATGACAATATTGCGTTTGATCCCAGGAATTTTAAAAAGGAGAATAAGATTTAAAATCCTTAAATTGGCAACACATTGAGAGGTTCAAAATCCTTGTTTTTTATCAAAATTGGCAACTTTTTCAACTTTTCGCCAATTCTTTTAACCATGTTTATTGTTTTCAAAGACATTACCCCTTATCACAATCTTGTAGTACTAAAAGAAAAATATTATTGTTGCCAATTTGAAGAACAAAATGTGATCAATTTAGCCCTGAAATAATTCCTGTCCTGAAAGGGTTAAAGGGAAGGTTGAGTTCTGGGGAAAGGTTAACAATAATTTGTGAGCTTTCCCATCCTTTTATGTTAGTTTGGGAGATTATCATAGTAGATATGTCCCCTGAAAAGGATTGCTCTACAAATGCTCTTACATTCACGATATGACAAGAAAAAACTGTGTAGTCCCATATACACAATTCTGTGTACAGTGCATGTGACTATCAGCAAGATTGAGTCCATATCTTGTCATTTTGGTGATTCCAAAACCTTACAGCATACACCAATTCTAATGTGCTATATCATCAACCTTTCCCAATTGCTTTGCCACAATTTCTTTTGCAAACTTTATCTTTAAACTTGCAATAATACCTCTTTAGAGAAGTAAATTATGAAGCTGATGTTTTGAAAATAGTATGAACCAGTAAAAGACTGGCGACATAATTTAATAATAAAATAGATAATATTTAATAATAATAAAAATATTTTTTTCTTTTTGTGTGACTGGTCCCCTTTAAAGATTTAATAATTTAGGTTCAGATGAGTTTATCTTGTAAAACCAAATTGGATTAGTTTCCTTGAGTGAGGATCATAAAAGGCAGCACAGTCATTCAAGCCACTGCATGAAAGATGGCCAATTTGAGGTCAGTTCACTTTCTGCAGAATTGAAATTAACCCCCTGAATGCCATGCAAGAATGGTCACTGCATAAATAAGCATGGGCTTGGGAGTGCAGGTGTGTGAATGGTTAAAGATATTTCATCCACTTGATTAAATGAAGAAGCCTGGTGAGATGATTAGATAGTGTCAACAGATGTATAGCTCTTCTATTCCTACAAATCAGTCAAGATGTTTATTCTGATTGTATCATCATGCATCAAGTGTTGGAAGTAAATGAAGGTAGAAAGAAAGAGAGAGTGACAGAGAGAGAGACAGAGAGAGACAGAGAGAGAGACAGAGAGAGACAGAGAGAGACAGAGAGAGACAGAGAGAGACAGAGAGAGACAGAGAGAGACAGAGAGAGACAGAGAGAGACAGAGAGAGACAGAGAGAGAGATACAATTACAAAGAGACTTAAGAGGGAAGAGAAGAAAGAGAGACGGGGGGGGGGGGTAGAGATTGAGAGATAGAAATCAGGTGTGTGTGTGTGCGTGTGTGTGTGTGTATGTGCGCCCATTTAAAGCGATGACATAGGCATGAACTTTACATTCGGACCGATGACACACAGCAAACCGATGACGTCATCGGTTTGCAGACCTGCGCAGTTAGACCCAAATTACATGCTTTTGCATATAGGGGTAGGTCATCAGTTAGTGTTACACGAACAAGTCGTCGGTTGTATAGAAAAATTTCAGACGGGTCATCGGTTATGCGGTCAAATTCTAGGTTGTAAAAGATGTCATCGGTTATTATGCGCGCACAGGTATGGGTGTGTGTGTGTGTGTGTGTATGCAGGGGTTATGTAAAAGAGAATGGGAGGTAGAGAGAGGGAGGAATATGAGATTGATACAGAGAAAAAGAAAGAGAGAGAGAAAGAAAGTTTCAATCAAAACAATATTCATATCCTCTAAAATGCACTGCAGCGAGTTCAAAACAAATATTGCATATCAACCCATAAACACCTTTTCAGTTTCCCTTTTACATTATTATCATTAACCCAAATATTTAAAGAATGTCAATTATTAATGCAATATACTTATTTTCCTTTTACACAAGCATATTTTTCTAACAGTGATCCTATATTTGCACTATTCAACCTATTGTCCCAAAGTAACACCTCTAAATAACATATTTGTGTTTATAATAGAAGGGTATTATGGGTATTTAATCATCCATGACTAAAGAATGTGGATAAACATTTCCTCCTAAATTTCTAAGCCCTCCTACTGCTTTCAATGAATAAATAATCTATTCATGATTTGTATTTTTTGTTTGTTCTTGTGTCAACAGTTAATAGTACATATTCATAAAAATCAGCTATCACTGCAATATCAAATGTGCATTCATCTGCACATACATGTACCTGTATTATCTACTAAAAATTTTAACACCAGAAAACAAATTTATGTTGACGATACTCATCAGAAAGTCCAGGAAATCATTATTCTGCAATGTTAGATACATAATTTTAGCATAACCAGTGAATATGTGAATAAATTTATCCAAAGCCACAATGAAATACATGTACCATATCATGGCCATTCATTTCATCCAAGTTGTGACGGGGTCAGAAATCCACCCCCCCCCCCCCCTTTCGTTCAGACATATATGGGATAGGTATGATTCGTATACTAACTCTACACTTAACGATAATGTTTCTTTTGTGTGAATGTAATACTGTGAAACTGAAGTTTGAGCATCATTTCATATGAGAATTAGCAAAAGAAACGTGTCGATATTTCATGAGACTTTCATAGTATATGTACAACTTGGGAGAGTCCACTCCCAGCCCAACAGAGCATCTTTTTACTATCTTCATGTACATATGAAATTTATTCCATGAGTATGCCACTATGCTCTGCAGAGTTTGTAAAACAACATTTAATTTCATTTTATTATGATTTTTATGTTGTGTGAAAGGACTCATAATTGGTCTCCTAGCAACTCTCACCATTCAATATTTTACACACCAATCAATTTTTTATAAATTAATAAGTACAACTCCTTTCACCTTCAAATGTGATTATATTTTACGAAAAGTCATTGGACTCTAATTCATCCCACGGATTATGAATGATTGAAACATTCATTAAAAAGCAATTAAATTCTTCACGTTCACGCACCTTTCTGATTAAGAACCATGTAATGTTTGCTCAGAGGCAGAAGGGCGTTCACTCATATCATTCAACACAGGGTTAGTGCCCTTTTGGCTTTCAACAGATAAAGGGTTTTGACAGAATGGTATTAATCAAATGTCAGGTGTAGACTACAGAGAGAGTTTATAAGAAGATTGATCACAAAACTGTTTGTTTTGGATACCATATGAATACTATGTATTATTACTGAGGAGAGATATATCATCTGTTTGGAGCCAGAAGGGCATTAAGTCTGTGTTAAAGTACATGAGTTAACGCCCTTCTGGCTCTCAGTGGTGGATATGTGAAGAAGATTAGCAGCTCAAGTAGTTTCAAGTATGCTCTTTCAGCTTGGTATCGAGAACTGTAACAAACAGTTCTGGTATCAGAAACATCGAACTTGAGTATTTCCTGGAATATGTTTGTGATTATTTCCTCCTCATATCATTATTATATATAAGATCATATTCTTTATAATGCTGAAAATTAAACAAAATCATCATCATCATCATCATCATCATCTTACCATGATGATCATGATCATGATCATCACCATACCATCATCATTTTATTTAGGTCATTAGTTCTCATTTGAACAGGCTGGATAAGCAGTCAAAGCAATCATACTTTCTTTTTCCATTCCATCTACCCATAACGACAAATTCCAATCTGATTTCCCACTCAAAATCCTAAATCCTTTACTAGAACCAGAAGCTGTTCCTTTCAAATATTTGGGCTTCCCCACTACCTTCGCTTGAAATGAAAGTTCCTTTTACACAAACAAAGCTCTCCTAATACGAAAGGCTTCTCCTAATATGGAAAAAAATACCACATTCGCAGGACATTCATGTAACAGCAAAATACCCATTAAACACTCAGGCTTCGTGGGAATATTTCAAAGAAAACCTAATTCGAATGGAGAAATCCTACCACACAGTGGATTTTGTGATTAATTCTTCTATGTCATCCTCATAAGAAAGCCTATACTGATTTTTATGTTGCATTGAAAGTGCCTTCCATGCTGTATGGACCAAAATATATCCAGGGCTCCATCTTACAAAGAATTGCAATCAATCTCAAAATGGCAATAGCAAATCAAGATCATCGTAGCATGCACATATTGTTCAACATAGCCACTATCAACCAATCAGAATCGTTGTTTGAAACTTGTGATCAATCACAACTTTTTGTAAGATGGGGCCCAGGCATCCCTTATAGAACATCTACATTTTTTTCTGATTTGTTTCTGACCCTTCGATTAATTGATTTTCAACTCTATTCAGTAATGTGGCTGACATGAAACACATTGATAAACAAATTGCCATCCTTGTCTAAAAGGACGTCAACCTTCTAACCCAATGACGACTGAATTATTGCCACAGGCTTTATACAGGAACCAGTTCCCCCGTAGGCAATGGGCTAAACTGTTCTTTTTTGACCTTCAAGTTAGAGGTGAACGTTGTTTACTTGTATGGATTTTCCATTCAACTGAAAAAGGTGTCTGAAAAGAAAGGTTACCGGTAAGTGCTACCCTTGACTCTATTCTCGACTCAAAGGAAGTCTACAATACATGAATGTTTCTGAATTATGACCTCAAAATTGAAGGTAGAAACGTGGGTTTTCCATTCAATTTAAAAGTGTTTGGCATCAGTCCAATTCAACTAAAAACCAGACACTTTCAATGCAAGGAACGTGCGTGAATTTCATGAGAGGTCTATCTGCAAAAGAGTAATGCTGCAAAATAATTGAATCACCACATTAAATTTTGCACTTTGCAAAAGATCTGTGTCATGAATGTTTTGGATTTTATAGTACAAGGTAAGCCTGTTGGTGCCACAGGCAGAACTACTACGTACAAATTCAGTAACATTTGCACCTTGTAGGAAAACAGATATTTTCTCTTCCTGCAATTTTTTTTTCTTAAAAAAAAAAAGTTTTCTTCTTTGTTCTTACCATGGTATCCTCATTGAGAGGAAGTTGTTCAAAAGATATCTCCATATCGTCTTCCGATGGCATCTGTTCTTTAAGCAAGATTACTTCCAAGAGAATTCAAGACAACTAACCTCCAAACAGCAGAATTAGACCAAACTTACTAACTTTAAAGTAGCTCTGTTAGGTACATGTACTCCTATGTTCAAGCCTCCATGTGTGGATGCATGATAATAAAATCACCGCAATCAATTTGTTGTGTGAACACTTGATTGATAAGTAATTCTTTGACGAGTGACAAAAGTCGATGATCAAGTTCGACTGCTGCTAAGGAAAATTCTGTTCGCCAAAATGACCGAAAATGATGCGGCTGATTTCTTATGCTGGACCTGAAGATGCTCTCTGCACACTGTATGATTCAGGATCCAATGTGCTAATCCAGTGGAATAGTCAGTAATGCTCAATCAATACCAGTAATGGCTAGCTGTATGTCCCATTAACTCTCTGACTCCCAGCAATGAATGGTAAATGGGTGACGCAGTAATCGGCTGGAGGCCAAGGAGTTAATTACAAATTCTCCCCCCCAAAATACATCCACATCCAATCTTCACAATGAGATGAAAATATATCACCAGCAAACTGACACCAAAATAAGATGACAGTATGGAAGTTTAGATGATTCCAAAAGTTATTTGAAGGGTGAGAATGATTGAATCCTGTAGGCTTACACCACGTCCTACTCTAAACTTTATTTTCTGTACTTACGATCTCCTTAAGGCCTTATATCAGTGTCTGGATCAATATGAGACAATCAATAGTAGACTGAAACGTCTCGCGGACAGACGCAAAAAAAATGGATATAAGATAAAATCCAGATCCTGTATTCCAATCCTCAATGCAACACTATTTCGCAGAATTATAAATCCTTATGATAACGACGGGTGATCAATTCCTGGATAAAAGCGGCAAACATTGATACGACCCCTTGCATGATAGATAAGAGAGATGGAGCGAGACACTTCACGTGAGGTGACTGATGTGTACTGCAGAGAGCCAGTGCACTGACGACCCCCAAACAATCAAACATGCATTGATGAATTGTAGTCCGGGATGAAAAAAAAAAAAATGTATAGATCTGCTCCGAGTGTGGTTTTTAAGATCAGTCTTCACTTACAGACCCTATGATAGAAACTGTTGCAAATAGGTCTATAAAAACTAGAATACTTAAAAGAAAGGGGACAAAATTCTTTCAATTATCAGATGCTTTATTGCAAAAATTTTGAAGACGATTGGCCAGTGTAATTCAACACTAAAAGGTATGAAAATTGCAAATGTACCAATTTCAAATGAGATCTAAGTTTGGTATTTAAGGCTAAGACTCAGATGTATACACAGCATGACTACATGCGTGTTAGTCTGTGAATGTCCATATTGTATACAAGGTGAAGTGTTAATTGTTAATCCCTATATGCAAAATCTGTGTGTGGGTGTGTTTTGTTATACAGATAAAGCATATAATGCAACCAAATATTGACCAGATTCATGAATCATTTCTAATCTTGTCTTTTCAAGTTTTCAATATGGTAATGTTGTCTACTAAATTTATGTCTAGCAATGTCTTCATTTAGTGATATAGGATTACAAATTTGTTTCGTGAGATCTCTTGATTTGAAAAAAAGAAATGAAAAGGAAATGTGTATGCCTATCCCTGTCACTTATCATTTATTCATATTTCATATAACACTTCATTTTTTTAAATGTTTCCTGTCCAAACCCCCTCTATTATCAATTCCCCTTTGCTCTATCACCCTCTCTCTCTCTTTCTTCGCCCCTCTTTTTCTCTTTCTCTTTCTTTCTTCGCCCCTCTTTTTCTCTCTCTCTCCCTTCCCCCTCTCCATCCCCCTTTCTCTCTTAATCTCCCCTCCCCCTCTCCCTCCCTCTCTCCCCCTCTCCCTTCTCTCTCCCTCTCTCTTCCCTTTCTTTCCCCCTCTCTCTTTCTCTTTCACATTTAACCACAACCACAAATAACCTTGTCTTTCACCCCTCCCCTCTCTCTCCTCTCCACAGACATAAACAACCCAAATCTCACCAGATTTCAAAGAACTATTTTTTTCGTTAAATAATCAGTATTGTTTACAGCCAGTCAGACAGTATAAACTGCACAGTACAGTTCAGAGATGAGGTCACACACATCTGTGTACTCTAGACCAGACATACAAAAACAACACAATGGAACGAACACCTGAGAGCCGGCCTGCTCAGCTGAGTGAAATTCAAGTTCTTGTGCTTGCAGAGTGAGTTTGACCCAGTGGGGTAGCACTGGACCTGCGGATGGAATGGTTAGCTTCTTGACTATGTCCAGATTTTTTTTCAAGTAGAGTGTAGTACAAGTTTTTCTTTTCGAATTTTGATTTTAAAAGGGAGATTATTTCAGGAGTTGAAAACGAACTTTCATTGAGTCTTTCATGAGCAAACTGGGAAAAGATATATTGCATAGGAATAAACATTATACTGAAGGCACAGGTTTCTGTACGAGGAAGAATTTCAAACCATTCCTACACGAAATGTTCAACACTCACATTTTTGGGCGGGATTTGCCACCCAAGGCATGGTAGGGGTTAAATAGGAATGCTTCATTCTCCATCAAAATGACATCAACAACATCATCATTAATAATAATATCATCATCATTATCATCATCACTACCTTCTTCTCCTTTTATCCCCCCCCCACCACCACCAAAATCATCACTGTTACTTTACATCGGAATCCACTTTCACCACTAGTACGATTCTTTCTGCTTCAGTTTAAAGGGTACCAATCACCAACAAATATTTTGCTCTGTATGTTTGAGGTTCCATGCTGTTATACTAAATTATATTCAAAATCTGGGCTTCAAATATTACTCTATAAAGAGATATTGCAAGTTTAATAACACTCTCTACAAGCGTAAAAGTGACTCATAAGTAGACTACTCGACGCACCCGTACACGCTCGGCAAGATAAGGGGTCGCGCAGAACCCAACTTGGAGTTCGGTTCCGCGCGTGCACCTTCATGTTATCCTTTATTTCCTTCAAACTCCTAACTGTTGACCTACAGAATGCCAGATAAAGTTCTTTGATGTTGATTTTATACTTTCTAGCTGTACATAAATTATTTTTTTCAGGTGATTGGTACACTTTAACATTATCACCATCATTTCTGTAAATGAGGCCACTATTATCATTCAGTTTTCATTTATGAAAGTGCAGATGAAATAAATACATTAAAACTTCACTTACCTATAAATCACCAAGATGACATCAGATGGAAAGAGAGCATGAAATGAGAAAAAAATGGGGAAAAGAAAAGAAAAGCAAAGAAATTATTAAAAATTGAAGGCATTTCACATTATTAATAATTAGACCCACTCATGTAGGCCTAGATCTTTGAACAAACAAGAACCCCATAAAGATGCAGGGGGAAACTTTGTTCTTCCCCCAAAAAACATTCAGGAATAAAAAAAATGTTTTGGATAATTCCAATAAAGAGAAGTCAAAATGTTTTCTAAGAGGAGACCATGATTTTTGTTCATGAGTCCTTTGGGAAAACCAATTTCAATGTATTAGAGTAGTCAGGTTCACACGAAGGGAGCTTAACTTTAAATTTGGCTTGTAGTTTCAAAACTTTAAGTTAAATTGTAGTTATCTTGTAGTTTCAGACCGTATGAACAGACTAGTAGTTACGAAACTTTAAGTTTACTTGTAGTTCTAGAACCACAAGCTAGCTTGTGGTTAATGCCAAAACCATGAGCAGTGGGGGGGGGGGGGGGGGGGGGGTGTCCTCCGTCACAGTTTCGGACCGTGTGGACAGAATAAACTTTAAATTTTGCATGCTCGTAGTTAACGATGACCTTTCGGTTCATGTTAAACTTCTATGTCATAACCTTCGCATGAATTATGAACTCAGGATCTGTATGTGTACCATACACACAATTGGTTTCTACTTCTGGTGTTAACAACGACGATCGCTCGGCTTGTTGTTTCAGAACAACGAGCATCGTCGTTTCAGGCCCATGTGAACCCTCGTCATGGTTAGTAAGTCGTTTCGTTAACTTAAAGTTTCGCTCACTTAAAGTTTCGAAACCACAAGTCCTGTATGAACGTAGCTTATAACAGAAGCAAAAATATGGGAGAGACCAATTTCATGATTATTTTCCCCTGAGTCTTTCAGGGAAAAACAGGAAAAACATGTTAAAATATTTCAAGAGATTAGAAAAAAACAGCAAACAAACAAACACACAGAAATCTAACGTCTTCATAGCATAAAAGCTTTCCAAAATTCCTTCCAGACAAACAAATCTCTCAAATAAGGGCAAATGGTCATGATAGGGAAAACATTTTTACAAAATTCGAGTATATGACCATGAAACAAACAAATCTAAAAGCAAAAAAAAAAAAAAAAAGGAACTCTTATAAATAGTGGTTATCCCCCAAAAGGGTATATTTTGAAATTTAAGTGGAAAATGGGATATAAATCATAATTCTATAAGAGCCATTACCTATCCAAGGAAACAGCATGTATTCTGTGGAAAACACTCGGGGACAAATCTACTAAAATAGAAATGTAGCCTCGTTCCATTATGACTAGCTTGTGGCCAATTTGGATGTCAGTGTTCCGGCAGCTGGGATGCACAATTAAAGTGCCCCGCTCAAAGGAGGGGGACGATAAAATCGATGAAACGGTCGGCCTTTGATGCTAAAATGTTTTCATTGCCGCAGCAATTTCTATGATTTGCACTCACGGAAATGAAGAAGTATGAGGCTTGGTTGTAAGGCTCTGAAAACATGTAAAAGAAATGACTATACTCTGTTTATCATCTAAGCCATATTAGCTCCATTGTGAGATTTAGCGCTCTGAGGCAGATTATCACAATTCTATCAGGCAATATCATCTTAATGATGATATATATTTCTTTGTTCGATTGTCATGCCTAAAATAAATATTAATCTGTTATTTCCCCAGATAGTGATGGAAGGTAAAAATGGCCTGAATTTCAATTATATTTTCAGATGAATCTTGTATGAACATATAATGCAATTCAATAAAATATGCTGAGACATTTTATTTCCAAAAAGCAATAAACTTAATGACTGATATAGCTGAATTGTGGATAGTTACATAGATCTGAAAAGGTCACTTTCAGGTCAAGATAAGGTCATTCTGGGGTCAAACTAGAAGATGACACTGACATCACTTGACCAACATTAATTCTATCATGGAAGCTATTCAGATTTCTAGGTTACCTTTGTTTTTTGAACCCTTAAAAATATGTTTAATCAGACTAAAGTATATCTGTAAATAAAACATACAAAGAAAAAAAAAGAATAACCACATTACCTCCCTCTTCCTCTTAGATGGTACAGAGAGAGAGAGAGAGAGAGAGAGAGAGAGAGAGAGAGAGAGAAAAAGTCGAATACTTGAGACTTTTTTGAGGGAAAAACACCAGTGAATCAGTCTGGAAGTCAGATTGCTACTGACATGTCAATCCATAAATCAAAATGGAACGATAAGCTCTGTTAAATCTAACACAACAAAAACAAAATCCATCAACACATTTAATGTGAAGTTGTTTAAAAAACAAATCAGAAATGGGAAAAAATGGTTATCACTAAAATTCACAGAATTTACACAATGTAGATGTGTTGCCTCGTTGACTAACAAATGAGTCCAAAAACCAAAACAGAACTTATTAATACCCAAAAGGATGACAATAAAATCAATATATCACGCAACCTGAATCTATACACTCAGCCCTAAATGATTGATGATGCTATTGTTGTTCGTTGCTATGGAAACATTGCTTCATAATGTGCTGAATGACAGTGCATTATACGCAGCCAAAACAACAAACATTTACAGAGGGAGTTACCCAGTCATTATGCAAACACTATCAATGATGTCATAATAGGAACATGAATATTCATGCTTTTTTTGGGCAGGTTGCCCTGTGTGCAGGTATCACTGAAATTTTCTGACCGTGAAACTTGCAATTTGTAGCCAATTGTAACAAAACTAGACGAGAGTTGTTTCAAATATCCATATGTTAAAAATCATAAACAAAAGTGTCAAATTTGATTTAAGAAATTGTTTACACATACCCAACGTGTATAACATTTGGTCACATTATTCCTTCAAAAACTAGTTTAAAAAAAAAACGACAACAGAATAGAAAACATTACAAGTACTTGAGCTCTGTCATATCGCGCTCTGTCTCTGTCTCTCTGTGTCTCTCTATCTGTCATTCTCTTTCGGCAATCCTTTCCTGTGTTTATTATGACAAAATTACCCTTGAATTGTATACAATGTGCTGAGCACTTTAAAAATCGTATGCAAAATCATCACTTTCAAGCTTTCAATTGGCAAGCCCCATTATGTTTGGTGACATTACTATTTACTATTTTAGAAAATTATATGAAATGCACAAATATTTCTGAAAGCAATACAGCAGCAAAATATGAAACCTTATGAGTCACAGGGCTTTCTATCTCCACCCCCCCTCTCTTTCTCTCTTTCTCTCTCTTTCATCCTCTCTCACTGCCTATTGTCATCTTTGCCTCAGGTGCATAGTAAATTGATCTGGCTTGTGAAAGAAAAACAAATTTGTCTGTTTTGATTGCTATTGTTCAAAGTTCACCAGGTCAGACGAGGTCACTCAGAGGTCAAGTCATGTAAAGAACTTCAAAAGAGGATTTTGAACAGTTGTGGGAATTCTCTCTTCCAAATGGCTTCAAAGTACATTAAAGGTAATTAAGTACCTGCAGGGAACTCATAATTTGAAAGCTTGTAGTTCTAAAAATTGTTCTAATTTCTCAATAATTCAGTACAATGACAGTCCTCGTGAATTAATATTTCCACTTTGACTTTGAACAACCAAATAAATACAGTCCAAATGAACTATATCCAATACTGAAAGAAAAAAAAAAATCCCATAAGGTGTTAAAAATTTCAACTTGCAATCTTCTGAGTAAATATCTGTGGAGTTCGATATCAACCATACAAAAGAATGTATGAAAAAAATACTTGGGAAAAAAAAAATCTTTGTTAATCACAGGAGCTTTAAAGTGAAACATTATTCTATTTGGAGGCATGCTTCAAGAAATAACCCTATTAACTTACCAAGATGTGATCACCTCTTTAACTATTGTGGGAACTTTCCCCTCTAAAAATCAACTTCACAAATCAAGGCTCAGGCTCAACGTGTGAGCTGCTCCATTGTTGAATACACTAGGACATTTCGAAGATAAGCTAAAATCAAAATATCTGCTGGAATTTCTTGCTACTTTTCATATCTCTAAAAATCCTAAATATCCAATAAGGGGAGCCTAGTGACTTCTTTACTGAGGCATGGCGTGGCAATAGCACTTTGAGATTACAGAAGAAGATTGTTCTGCTCGAGTAAGAACCGTGTGAAAATTTACACCTTTGAAAAAACATGCCGTCTGCTTGACGCTTGCAACTACAGAAGTACACAGGGCCATGAATGGAAGACCAAAATACAGAGTTGCAAAAATACAGAATGAATACTGTTTATAAACATAGGGGATGTGTAGGATCGTTCATTTTCTGGGTTGTATGTTTGTTTGTTTTTATCATAATTGTAGAAAGAATGAGGTTTGCTGTAATATGAAGGAATAGCAATAACAAAAAAAAAGCTGGTTAAATAATTAAGTTAATATCACTACTTTCTAGATATTTTTGGCTTCATAAACATATTCATACCAAAACAAATGATCTTAAATGAAAATAACAAATCTTAATTTTTACCAGGGTATGTCAGAAGTTCAAGTCTTAGCCCAATCCAGAGCAATCATGAACACAAGAGAACTACAGAGGGCAGCAAACTGTCTTCCAGATTTAGCTTTGTTGATTAGTGATTTCTTCCAGAACCTAAATTTCTGAAAGTCCATAGGAATTCATTAGCTTTGCCACTTACAGAATGTGGGCTTGTCTTATTCTGTGTGTTGGAGTATTTCAAAAAACAATCTTCCTTATCTCTTACATATCAAAAATCCAACAAATTTGAATCATACAAGTGGTAATTTCTAGCTGTACTATAAGTGAATGTATAAAATACACATTTTGTATCTAAAAATCAGTGTTTTGACAAATGTACAGTCAAGACACACAGAGAAAAATTACAATTAATATTTTCATGGGGGAAACATCCCAGGAAAATTATAGAAATATTTCTTTAAAAAAGATAATATTCAAGACAAATGAACAAAAGGGGGGGGGGATCTACAACCAGAAAATGAATAACACATATTCTTTTTGCCATCAATTCTTCCCATTTCATCTCCAGATAATGGACAGACCAGCTTAAGCAGATTATTAGGATAATCCTGACTGATGAGAAGGGGGATTAAATCAATCCTGATCACCTATTCTTTTGGGTTTAACAATTACAACATTATCCTATTCACTCCTCAGTCAGGTTTCATTGTTAAAAGTTGGCTTCTTCAATACAACTTTTTCTCAGGTTATACTATTTACAACATGCACAGGTTGATAATAAAGATGAAAATAATCAAAATTCCCAAATGAGAATCTTGAAAGAACATAGAGAAAGTCATTTAGATTAGTATACCAGCTGAACTATCAATTACTAATAAAGGCATAGAAATTACTGGGGGAAAAAAGTTTGAAAAATAGTGTCATATTTTTGAATTTGGTGTTTCATTTCATGGTATACATGTACATTTGAGCATCTGAGAAAACCTGAATGAAACAGGCCTTGATGATCAATATGCAAAACAATTCAGTAAAGCGATTTATAGATTTAAAAAGGGGGAATAGTGTATGGTTACACTTTGTTCGTTTTAAGCCAGCAAAACTTATGGGAATTCCTCAACAATCACTGTAACGATTTTGGAATGATTTATAAAGCTTATTTAGGATATTCCCACAAGTGACAAACAAAAGTACTTATACACAAGCTGTTCACAAGAAAAGCAACTTGATGATTGAGATACAGATTTTGTCAGTTTCTTGCTATTTATCACCTAAAAATCAAAGAAATCTACTGGAAAGTTTCTAAGGGCTAACCAAATCTCAAAATGGGTTTTAAAGAAGTCTTTAAGAAGATCATCCCCTAAAATACCTGTGCTTTATACATTCTTTCTCTTGATAGGTTTCCTAGCTCAGGTGACTTACTGGTCGGCAAGGACAGTAAATGGTTTTGTCAGAATCAGTTTGAGGGTTTTGAGAGTTTGGATGAAAAGGGACAAGAAAAGATAAAAACACCCCCCCCTGCATCCCTCCCCCTAACCAGTGGCCTTGTAAATTTACATTCCATTCACTGAGTACGACCAGTGCCCCCACGCCCCCCACCCCATTGGCTAGACCCATGCTATGCCACTTTGTACACCAAATACATTTATGCATGTAGGCCTAGTAACAAAGACATTTACAAACGTGTTATACAATGATACAATGAATGGGAATACAGACTTAGTATCTTATTCAAGTTGAAGTTAAAGGAGAATGAAACCTTGGGGAAAAATCAATTTTAATGAAAAGAGAGGATAGAGAGAAGCAATTTTTAAAAAAGTTCCATCAAAATCGGTTACAAAATGAGAAAGTTATGAAAGTTTGAAAAGTCTGAATTTACTTTCTATGGCGATCCTCAAATTGGCAATGTTGCTTCAAAGTGACAGGTGTAGTAGTACAACTCTCAATATGTTTTGTACACAAAATTTCATATTTTCCCTATTGTCTCTCAAGGTGCAGGTTGTCTCCTTCTTACCTTAAGATGTATCATGGGAAAATGTATTTGATAACCAGAAGGGGGTTAACTGTATGTCAAAGTACATAGGTCAATGCCCTTCTGGCTCACAGCACACATGGGTTGCAACCACAGTTTTTTTTCTGGCTATATGTCAACAGGTTGAGAATTCAACCAAGACTTACATGTATTGACAAGCTCTAGATGTAACCTTTTCTTAGTTATTACATCATCTACACACTACAACCCTCCTCAAAATCAAGTCATGTGATCTGAAGAGAGGTCAAGAGAGCCCTCTACAGGTCCGATGCATCCAGGAGAGGGGCATCCATCGGCCTCTGTCAACCCCCGCAACCTTCTGTGATGCGCATTATTTACACGCTCCAGTACTATGTGTCCGCACCAAGACATGTTAGCGCTGGGGGTCATTTGCACAGTGGCAGCTGAATAGCTTGGTATGTTTGACGATTGCATCAAAGTCACTGACAGATATTGTATTAGGACTCCCATGAGTGAGGGCACATTGGAAAAAAAAAGAAAGTGTAAAACATAAAACTTGCCCCCCCTCTCCCCTCCATTTTATATTGCAAGCATCAAAGCCACATTATCCTTAAGATAATAATAGTTTTTGATGATGGAAAATGCCAATATTATGACTGTATAGAAACATGCATAAAGCAAAAATTGTTCACACTATTTGGGGAATTCTAAAGAAATCAAGAGTTTTAGATATTTTTTTTTACCTCGCCCAGATAGTTTGTCCTGCCAGTTAACCCACTGACTGCTAAATTCTCTCATTCCCTAAAGTAAATGCAGAAAATATCCTTTTCCCATAGGTAATGGGTTAGTACCCAAGCAAGAAACTATTAAACTATTCTTCAGGACAATCTAATCCAATCTGAAATCAGATTGAAATGACCAAATCTATAACCACCCTTATAGGAAAAAAAAAAAGGAGGGGGGGGGGGGTGGTGGAACAAAATGGATTTAAAAATTTCAGTCAGCATACACACATCTGACATCCCAATAACAAATACTGTTATAACCTACTTAAAATTTGAAAACTACCGTATTAGATTTTCATGAAATCAATTTCTGGTTGAAATTGATTTTGTATATTTTCCTACTGGCACCTATAACTGAGTAGATCCCCCAAAACTGTTTTGTTCTAATTCCCAGCAGCTGAATTTCCTATTCAGCATAGACGAAATAACAGGTGAAAAGAGATGGATAAGGAATAATCAATATAACTTCCTTGACCGATGAGAACTATGGTGTTACAAATATATTGTTGAATGCCCGGCAGAAGTTTATGATAGGATGCAGGGCCAGCAGACGTGCAGTTCTAGAAATGTGCATTTTGAAGTGTTGACCTGTCTTTAAATGCACCTAAACAATACATTTCACTCCCTACAATGTCTAAATTGTAAACAGTGATAGGTTATAAATTTCAATATGATTTCTTTTAACCCCTTTCGTTGCAGGACCGAGAAGATGGAAACGTTGACCAAAATTTGTGTTTATGTCCTTTTGCCAGACAAACAATGATAATGTGTCAATCTAAACAGGAAAATACCCTAAATTTATTCAACTGATGCAACTTTGTTGAAACAGAAAATAAAATCGGTACACAAGAGCAGAAAGTTATCTTGACAGCTTAAAAAAAGAGCTCTAGTCCAAAATAACAAAACATTGTTATAGGGATATCTAACTTTTCCAATAACAAATCTAGAAATGGGTATTAAAATAACGTATCTTAAAAAAAAAAAGGATTTCTACACAATATGAAGAGTGTTCTGATCTTTTTTTTTCTTTGCTTTCTGTGTTAAATATATCAACACTTTTCTAAGCTTAGAATGTTATTTAAATCAAAGATGTAGACAGCAAGATAACAAACAACCAACACAACAATGAAATGCAAAGAGAAAAACTTATTCCCTCGAAATGACATTTGTCAGACTCTATATTTTATCATTTTTTTGTCTCTGTGTCTACTGAACAAATGTCATGTTATTTGTAAATTTCTCATGTGTTTTCTTCTTCTTCTTCTTCTGTTTCTGTCCTGGGGAAAAACCCAACAAAACAAACAAACTGTAATGCAGGTTATAAGACATGTCTGCAAAATATTTGCTAATTCGTTTTGGTCGGCAGAAAGTTTTCTTTGTCGTCCTTTAGCTATACATGTAGGTGGCTGGAATTCACCAGTCACTAAGAAGGGGAAAAAGGAGACTCCTTCTTTCAATGATTTATTCCCTACAAATGCTTTTGGCACACTCGTGTCAAAACTAGTTGGCTTTGTGTTAAGAGATGGAAAAGCCCCCCCCCCCCCCCAAAGTGTCTGCAATTCAATTAGAACAATTGTGTTGGAATTGGATTACTGTTACCCACAACTGATCTCGCAGTAGTCGAAATAAAGACTTATTTGTCATTAGTGAGTCGTCTACATGAGATTCATTAGGATAAGTTTCTCTTTTTTTTCATACTAGCAACTTTCATAACTATATGACATCTAAACTAGACTATAGCAGACAAGGTAATTGTCAATATACTTGATGCAATATTAGAATCAATGTAGTCTGCACTAGATCTGGACCTAGCGCTGACTTGTATCTTATGAATGTAAGTGTCATTACAGAGTCTGGAGTCTACTTCACAGTAAAGAAAGGACTCTCTTGAGAGATGATGACAGCTGTGGGGTACAGGGGAACTTCAATATAGTGCAGCGTTCTTTGCCTATGCCAATACAGGGTCCACTTGGAGTAAGTGCCTCAAATAGACACATAATGTACGAGAAATCGGTTCCATGACATTTGCTCCTGCGACAATTGCTCCGGTCTAACTTTGCCATGTTAATCCTAAACCTAAACCTAACCTAACCCTAACCCTAATCCTAATCTTCACATTGTCCTTAACAAAAAAACAAATCATGACCTTGACCTTAACCTTTGACCTTTCAAGATATGGACGGAGGAGCAAATGTCGCAGGAGCAAATGTCATGTTACCTGAGAAATCACATTCTCCATAACTTAGAAGGGTGCAAATAAAAGTTTCCCATCCAGTTTTGATAGTTATGAAGAAATGATTATTAACCAAAACAGGATAACTATTTAAAAAAATACATCTAAACAGTACAATAGGAACAATTTTAGAAGTTCAGAAAATAATTTATGGGATGCAGCGACAGTTATGTTTTCATCATTGAGCATATCAAATCATGTAAAAGAAAATGACAAATGAGTTCTTCACTGATAAGCATCATATAAAAAATATTGATGTTTCATCCTATTGATCTTGTAGATGAATAATCTGCTATAGCAAGTATTTTCTGCCAAGGGCAAAACAATTTGCCTCACAAGCATTGTGATACTGACAATATACTTACAGTTTGCAAAGAGTAAGGGAAGGCATTTCATTAACACTTTAACATTAATGTGATGACAAAAGAATGTATTCCTCCTGTAGTGATTCTTAAGAAGTTATGACGAAGAGGCAGAAATATCACAAATATAATCCTGTCTGTCTTTTCCCAGTCAGAACATGAACCTCGATGCTGCATACAGAGCTTGGCTCTGGCTAACATTAATGTGAAAGAGATCTGCAGATGCCTCGCACCACCCGCTCAACATGGAGAACTTGAGAAAGTATGTTCAGCTCGATCAACATTCACATATCCAGATTAAACAATCCAAGCGTGCAGCCAGGGATCTCTCCTATTGTCGGACGGCACACAAAACCGTCCATCCTCGGTCGCATTCTGTAATGTAATACCTCCTGGTGTCGTTTCGATGTGGATTATCAAACCGGGGAAGGACATCAAAAAAAATAGATCGGCAAAATTCTTGAAATATCAAAGGTAATGAACAATGGAAGTTGTCATAATGCCATTAATCATTTTTGACCAATGTGCCACACACAATGTATTTCTAGAGTAGTGGCAGATGTTCCAGATGCATATATTAAACTTAGCCTGGAGGATAAAAAAAACAAGCAAAGCTCGCAAAATAGAAAGTGAATATTTTAGCTCACAGGATATGTTAATAGTGCAGATGCTTTAATGACTCCTTTAATTCCACAACAAAAGTTGCCGCAACTTTCCTGGAAAGAGAAAGTTCTGGAATTATCTGTAAATCTGTCGAGAAGGTAGCAAATCTGAAGTCATAGTTTTAGCTTACTTATTAATGTAGTAATAAGCAAGTTATGCCATGATGACTAATGTATTCCAAAAAAAAAAAAAAAGTTTCCTCAACTTATCCACCTCATTGCATACAGAGATCATAAAGCACAAACTTTAATAGTAAGGTCCCAAAAGAAGTGGTAAATATTTTCAGGTACACATCTGATAATATTGAAGGCTCTATAAGTTCTGGTGTGGAAGATGTTTTTCGAGAATTCTGTCAACCACCACATACACTACTTGAACTCCTTCAAAATAAATCCTCTATCAATCACAGGACTCATAGATATTGGAAACATTTCCCAATATTCCTTGGTGCTCTGTCTGCCTCTGTTTATCTCATGAATATGATAATGTCCATCACAATCACTTAAAGAGAAGGAATTATAATGTTCCTTAACAATGAACTATCCAGCAATATCTTCACAAAGTTTGGTAGAAAATCCTAATTGTGAGACAACCTCTTTGGATTGTCACTGGAATTCCACGATCATCTCTCCTGTAAGCATCACCAACAAGACAAAAGTTCCTTGTAAGCCAACCATCCCAATCACAATAATTGGTAGACAATTGCAGAGACACCAGCAGTAATTAAGTCACATAAGGAGAAGCTCCCCTCACTATCTCGCTTCTATCTTGACAGGGCTGGTAGACGGTCGGGAGAAAACATCGACACAGCTGATCGACTGATGGGTCGTCTGATTGGAGACGAGTGCAGCATCGTTTGTCGGGGGACGGGTGAAAAAGACCAAGCAGACAATATCTGTCGCCCCGCACTTTCAAGGTAAAGGAGAATGCCAATGTTTGTATCAGCTATTCTTGGCTGTGAAACCTTTTGCACAAGATACTACGCACTGCTTAATATGAACACGGACTTGTTGCCAACATGAAAAAAGAGCAATTACACTCTGACACTCTCCACAAGACCAAAAAAACAATGTCCAATGCAAATTACCAGAAAACAGCAAATGCATTTTATTCTCAGTAACGATAAAAAATCAAATCATAATATTCATTTGCTACTTCATTAGTAGCCTATGATACCTGATATTAGATCCAAAATGATATGATTGTAGATGTCTACTTGTCAATGCTAACTAAGATCCATCACGTGTTTAAAAAAATGTAATAATTACTAATAACTTCTTTAACAAGTCTTATGCTTATTAAATTGAATTGCTAGTTAAAAATCTCAAATATTTATTTGCATTATAATGCCTTGATTTCAAAGTTAAAATGCTGATATATAACTTCTTTAACAAGTCATATGCTTTAAATAAACTTCTAGTTTAAAAATGTCAAATATTTATTTATTTCCATCATAATGCATCAATTTCAAAGTTAAAACACTGATGAGAATTTCAGACATTTTGGATATCTTTATTTGAAGAAATACATTGTTCCAAATGACAAACTTCATAGTCACTAACTGAAAACAACAAAATAATAAAATTACCCCGGGGCTCTTCCATTACGAATAACTGCCTCATTTCTGTAACTATACATTTCCCCACCTTCCCCCTTTTTTTACTGGCAATCAGTCACTGATATCAATTACAGTAACTTGTTCTTGATGATGATAAGTTTTATGAGACAGTGTCCTGGTACAATGATCCATTATATCTCTTCCTATTAGTCCTAAGAATCAAGTTTGTCATCATGTTTCTATCTTTTCTTCCAGTGATCCAGCTCTGACATTACAGACTATCATTACCCCATTCTCATCAAGGCACACACATATTGAAACGATGAAAGATAGATAATACAGTTGGGATCTACACTGGACTGCTACCCCCCCCCCCCCTCCTCCCTGCTCATCAATTTAATCATATCTATAAATATTTCTTCTGAAGGCCCCCTCTTTTGTGACGGTCCCTTGCTGGCTGCCTGCCCCTCTGCGAAATGTCTTGTTATTGCAACATTTAATCTTTATGCTGACAAATTTATACTGGCATTTGAGTTTTGTAGAAATTTCTGGCGGCGGATATTACCTTTTCTTTTCTCTAGACAGCTGCGTCTAAGCATTATTTGACTACAGTCCTTTTGTAGCATACACAGATGTGAAGGTTACATATTTTGAATAGACCTATACAATGCCATTTGTGTAGGTGTGACTAAGTTTTATTAGGTACTGGATTGACACTAAAGGCACTGATTCTGTCATTAAGGATTATTTCGAATGAAATAGACTGAAATGGATCATAATCATCTACTTATTTACAATCTTCATGAGACAGCTAATTTCTTACCGTTCTCGTTTTCCTATGTATTGTTCTCCCTCTCTTAATTTCACATATTTTCTCTCTCTCTCTCTCTACTTCTTTACAATCTTCATGAGACAGCTAATTTCTTACCGCTCTCTTGTTTTCCTATGTATTGTTCTCCCTCTCTTAATTTCACATATTTTCTCTCTCTCTCTCTCTCTACTTCTTTACAATCTTCATAAGACAGCTAATTTCTTACCATTCTCTTGTTATCCTATGTATTGTTCTCCCTCTCTTAATTTCACATATTTTCTCCCCCTCTCTCTCTCTCTCTTACTTTCTCTCTCTCTTTCTCTAAATTACACTCTCATTTTTTTCTATCTCTTCCCCTTTCTCTTCCTCCATCCTAAACTTACTTCTTTATAATCATATTCTCCTTCTTTCCAAACCTTTTCCCCCTATCTATATCTATCACTCTATAATAGGTAAAAAAAAAAAAAACCTAAGAACTATGTAAATAAATGTAAAAACAGACATTGATTTAGACTAGTTTACAATCTTACTTAGATATCCTGAAAAAAAAAAAAAAAAAAAAACTGATTCAGTTGAGCATCAGATTGTGTGTTGAGGCCAGAAAGGCATTAGTGCATATTCTTTCACACAAAGTTAATGCCCTTTTAGCTCTAAAAAAAAAGCTTTGAAGTACTTTTTTGCTCACCATAACAGTATCCTGTTATATCAGCTGTTGAGAGTGAGAAGGGGATAAACCTATACCATTTAAAACAGAGCTAACACCATTCTGCCTCTCAATAAACATAGTATCTTACATCTACAATGGATCAATATCACTTCAGTTATGTTCACTAAAGGGTTTAATTTCATGACAGCATTGCCCGGGCGACATGAATTTCTACTGAGGAAGTTTCTCGATAACGGAAATTAACTCAATACAAATCCCCTTGTCCCATACATTCTAATTCTCCAGAGTATAAAACAGGCTCCAATGGCGAGACGACGATCAATGCTTGTATTTTTGACGAGGCGGATTATGGATCACGGATCATGTTTATATCGGAAGGATGGGAAGCATTTCCAAGTCTGTTTGGTCACATGACATATAGCAGACATTGTAAGATCATGCCATGTTAAGGGACATTGTATGCTGCATGACAACTGCGCGATTGGATGCAATCTGCAGTAATGCACATGGCAAATCCCCTTAATACCCATTGTAGAAAATATATCGTCTGCTGAGACCCAGAAGGCATTAGTTCTACGGAGAATATGAGTTAACGTCCTTCTTACACTGGCATTGATAATAAGTTAGTAAAACTTACACAGAGGAACTCAGGCAATGCACTTGAATATCATTTGCTAAAGCCAGAAGGGCATTTAGTCTATGGAAAAGGATAGGAGTTGATGCCTTTCTGCATCTCAGCAGAAGGTACAAGAGAAACGGTGGCTTGGCTCGTTTTCAAAAGCAGTTCATTAGCCGTTAGCGACACAAACATGCCTACATTTCATTGATATTTATGTGGCTGTCATGGAGGATACGCTCTTGTCGAAGCCAAGATTTACCGCTAAGTGCTTCCCATTTATGCTGTGGCCTCTGTCGAACCGTATCGTTCGGGGTTGGGGCAGTCCCCGATAGCAGGCTGGCGCTTGATGGAATTTCATCCATGCCTGCGACCCAAGGCTGACACATAATTCACCATTAACAGAGTAGAGATGATCCTTCAATTGGCAATGGTTGCCAGGATGACCCTTTGAAAACCTAACTATACTTTCTTTAAATAAAATACTCCCTTTCATGTGACAGAAACATGGGGAATGTACAGGCAATAAATATTAAAGGAAACCAAAACCCAAGGAGAGAATCAATGTTATTGGAAAGTGAGAATTCAGAGAAGCACTTTACAAAAAGTTTCATTAAAATTGGTTAAAAAATGAGAGAGTTATGGAAGTTTGAAAAGTCTCATTTTACTTTCTATGGGGATCCTCAAATTGGCAAAATTGCTTCAAAATCGCTGATTTTGTGAACAACTCTCCATTTGTTTTGTACACAGATTTTCAGATTTTCCCCATTATCTCTCAGGGTGCTCCTTGTCTCCTCCTGAACTCGACATATGTGGTGTAAAATACTTTTTCCCATTATATATGTTGAGCTCAGAAGGAGATTAACTGCACCTTGAAAGATAATGGGGAAAATCTGAAAATCTGTGTACAAAACAAATGGAGAGTTGTTCACAAAATCAGCGATTTTGAAGCAATTTTGCCAATTTGAGGATCCCCATAGAAAGTAAAATGAGACTTTTCAAACTTCCATAACTCTCTCATTTTTTAACCAATTTTAATGAAACTTTTTGTAAAGTGCTTCTCTGAATTCTCACTTTCCAATAACATTGATTCTCTCCTTGGGTTTTGGTTTCCTTTAATGTTTCTACCAACATTCTATGAAATCGAAATCTACATCTTTATTTACTGTCTGCAAATATGACATCTAATATCAAGACTAGGATAGAGGTAGCACAGTTATATACATATCTTGTTCCATGAAGTTTTGCAGACAATAACGGATGGCTACTTTGTGAACTTTATCTAAATGCAGGCAATTTTCTACAGGTGTAATAGGATTTTCTTTAATATTGTCATCACTTCAACATTTATGTTAATCATTCTAACATATTTATCTTCATTTTGAGTTGATTTTCTGCGAAATTACACTGACAAATCAATTGAACTTGTAATTAAAGTCAAAACTTTCCTCCAGCATTTAAGGGAGCTCTCTTCCTCATTTCCACCAAAGCCAACATTTCTTTGCTGAGATTTCCCCCCTCATCAATGACATTCAAGGAGCTGCAACATTCAAGTGTTTGAAGACTCCTTCAATTGGCAATGCGGAGAGAGGTCCCACATGAGTTAGACCACGGTTATCCATCTTTCAGAGGGTTAATGAATAATTGGAGTGTGGAGTATCTTCAGAATACAGCTGAGGCCATGTGTAAGGTTTTTTGCAATCGATGAACATTTCCCTGAATATGGGACTGCCAGTACTGACCATGGGCTAAATCCAACTCTTACCGAATGAAACAAACTAACATTTCTTGTAGTATTTTCCGGCATGCCTAAAATAAATGTCATATCACCAATTATATGATTACAGGAAAACCAGAAAGTACTTTAATGAACTGTTGATGACAAAACATTTTCATCAAAAGAAACTTTCTGCAGAATCTCATTGTTGTCATTCATTAATTTTTTCGGAAGAACACCACTGGCAAATTTTGTGAAAGCTATCTTACATGCAAAAAGTTTCTATGCCTTCAATATTTAAAACATATATTGTAAAACATTGATTATCAATATCAAATTTATACCAAGGCAAGAGAGTGGGCAGTCTACACCAATCACTTCATTCCCCGACACATTGTCTCCTCTACCAGGCCATATCATCAATACTGTTAATGTTCATTTATATGGTAAACAAGGAGTCTAATACCCAGTTTATCTGATACAATCATATTTTGCCTGCATCAAGTTCAATTATTATTCAGCTGGTCTTTCATTCTGCTGATTTTTTTTTCTATCAATCAAAGCCATACCTACCCATACAGGCACTCTGCTTTCATCGTTTTTTTGTTGTTGTTGTTAATTTACAAATTACACCAAACAGATAAAGATCAAAAAAGACATTGACAAACAGGAAAACAGTCTGTTTAAAAAAAAAAAACCCAAAAAACAAAAAAAAAAACAAAAAAAAACTATCACACAAAATCAGCCTTGACCTATGGTATCTAAATCATACACAAACGCCCAATGTTGGAGTTCAGAAAACCTAAGAGCTTACATGCATTTTCAACTTCCCTAATATTAATTACAACTCGCCACACTAATCAACTTTTGTGTAATACACCCCATCTCAATTCAGTCTGGTAATCAATAAACAATTAATAAATATGCTGGGGAGACGAGAATCTAGAGACTTTGTAATGCATGCCTAAATGCTCCAACTGTGTTTACTGAGGCAGTTTCCATGGCGATGGGTGACCGTATCCAGGCAACATCCGAGAGGGGCACTATTTTTGCAATATGAAGCGGTTAGTCACTAATTAAACGATGGGTTCTCATTAAATGAATACAGGGAGTAATATACCTGGTAGGTTAGTAACAAACAGAAATCATAGCATTATCCTCTAATTTTGCATCTTCAGGCAGCATCAGTAATTCTGAGTCCGAAAATTAAAAAATAATCATGCAAAGCTTTGTAAATTTTTTTCCAAAATCAATTGCTTATAGTAAGGCATGGGCCCCTCTAAATATAGATTTGATAGCGTTCATTTTATAAAAGTTAAAGGGTACCAACCAACAAAAATATTTTGCTCTGTATTTTAGAGGTTCCATGTCATTATACTATAGTCAAAATATGGGCTTCAAATATTACTTCTATTATAAAGAGATACTGCAAGTTTAATTACACTCTCTATAAATGTAAAAGCAACTACTGAGTAGACTACTTGACGCTCGCCAAGATAAGGGCTCGTGCTGAACCTAACTCTGAGTTTGGTTCCATGTGAGCACCTTCATGTTGTCCTTTATTTCCTTCATACTCCTAAACTGTCGACCTATATAATTTCAGATAAAGTTCTTTGAGGTAAATTTCATACTTTCTAGGGGTACACAAATCATTTTTTCAGGTGAATGGTACACTTTAAAGAATACATGTCCAGAAAGAGCACCTGTCTATCTAGACAAAATTTTTTAGTTTAACTTGCATGTTTGTCAATATGAAACCCACATTGAAGGAACCTGTATATTTAAAGGGCTGATAGGGCTGATAATAATATCACTGTTAATGAATATTTAAATATCTTTCAATTCTTCATGATTCTTTGTATTTTTTTCTTTACTACATGTATTTCTATTACTATTTGCTATGTTATTATGTATGTTATTTTTGTGCAGTAATAGCACTCTGATCAGTTTTCTGGAAAAGTGCTTAATAAGAAACAATAATAATAATAATAATAATAATAAAGACAACTGTCTATAAAGACCACTTTAATATCTGCCTCAAGCAATCTTTATTTTTAGGTTTTATTGTGAAGTGAATAATGATATATTGTGTGTTGAGAGCCAGAAGGGCATTAACTCTGTGTTGAAATATATAAGTTAACGCCCTTCTGGCTCCAAACAGACAATATTGTAAATTTACACTGTGAGGTAATTAAAGTGTTGCACTTAATTGTCAAGCAAATCATAGTCAACCCTGATTTCTGAGAAGAGCAAATTAATAGATTTTTTTGATCCAGGCTTATTACTCAAGGCTTCCTGAAGTGAATAATAAGAAACTGCCAAAATATCTTCTGATCTAAAAAACACCTCACAGAGACTATACAAGTAGCCTCATCTAGAATGGAGATTCCATCCCTGAAGTAATAGCTCAGACCACAGGGGAGCCCTTACCATAAAACCGTTACCACTAAGTTGACTTCAAGTCTGCCTTTGTATAACCACAAACTAATACCTTGTCTGCTGATAGCATGATGGGCACATAGCTGTATATTTACAGACAACTGAACCTCTCTTAATAAACTTTGAACCTCCCCTAACAAACTTTGACCCCCCCCCCCCCCCCCCCCCCCCAGTCTCCACTTTCTCCTACCATCTCTGATCTGTCTCCTTGAATAGATCTCATTGAAAACAAGTGAATGAGTAAATTACGCAATGCGTAATAAATGTCCCCGCCGGAAGTGCAGATCTGTGGAAATTAACTAGCCTGAACCTTAAAACTTCAGTGAAAAACTTTAGTGAATAAAATAATAATGTTACTGCATGCAAAAGAAGAGAATACCAACAATGCATGCACGGACGGACGGACACACACACACACACGCACACACGAACGGAGCCCGTTTCATAGTCCCCTCGCGAACTTCGTTCGGCGGGGACAACAAAAAAACAATCTAAGGCTGATCTTTAAAATACCACCACCTGCCCATCCAGGTCCTTCCACCCCCCCCCCCCCACCCATCTCTAAATTCCATTTGGGCCCCTGATCTGCATCACCTTATCCTCTATAGTAACAAAAACTTGGTCAAGATACCTTCTAGCTCTCAACAAAAAACAACTCCAACCTCCACTTCCACATTTTGTTTGGGCCAGATCTTTCTCTTCTAAAGACAGGTGATCTTTAAATTCCCCTTCCCCCAGGTCTTTTCTTTCTTCCTCCTATCTCAAAAATTCAATTTGAGCCTAATCTTCTTTTCCTCGTCCTCTATAATCAAACCTGGTCATTATCTCCAACTGTTCTTGAACACCCCACCCCCATCACTTCTTCTTTCGTTCATCTCCAATTTTTGTTTTCCCTCGAAAGACAACCGATCTTCAAAACTCCCAGCTCCTCTTGTCCTCCGCCAGCCTCCAAATTACATTTGGGCCTGATTTGCATCATCTCGTCCCCTATAACCACAAACTTTGTCAAGTAGCCTGGGAAGATGTTCCTTAGAAACGCTTCAAGGACACTGACCATCCCCAGAGGGTGGTGTTCAATCGCAATATTTTCATTACGCCCCGTCTCCAAGGCATTATCTTCAGTTCCATTTTTCTGGGTTGCCTCTTACATCAGCACTGATTTTCAAATTGTGGATTAGCTTCCGTACAGAGCAAATACTGTCCGTGTTTGGCACAGATACATTTTCCTCGAATAACAAAATTGTCGAATTGGACAACTATTACACACGTGACAAGGGAAACTAGGGAAATGGAGATTGGACTAGATTTGTAAAAGAGATGGAAAATCAATGTTTTTCAAGGTTTAGGTTAAAATCACTATAAATGCAAATTCGTCTAGTATATATTTCATGTTCTTGAAGACATACTCATTTCATATCACCTTTAAAGATATTCATCGATGATATTGAGTCCACATGGAGGTTGTTTTCTTTTGATAAATCTAAATTACTGTGTCATCATCTGACTTCTATAGGTAGAAGATATCAAATCATCCACTTCTTTCCTTCAATTCTTTAGGAGGATAAAAACTGCATTTTTTTTTTGTTCTTATAAAAATTCTTTCTCTTTCATGCGTTTTCTATGTATCTTGTGCTCAACATTTTCTTTAAATTAATTTCTTATTGATCTAAAGAGAAATGAATCAATATAAAAATTGTTCTGGCTTTCCAGATACCAGTGAAAACAAATTGAGGAACTTTCATGTACCCAAATCCTGTTGAAAAATTAAACTTGAGAAAAGTTGGAATTTACCCATTTGAAATTAACATAAACCCCCTTGACAATTGAATTCTCATATTTCCAAAGGCTTAATACAGGACACAACTGATTCCAGCAGATGACTGGTTAAATGAAACTGATGCCGTCTCCAGCATTTTGAGACTGGGATGGTGGATGATTCAGTATCTTCTGAAATTTCCACCCATTCACGTATGCATATTCATGTATGATCTCTTCTTTCACAATCCTCTGGAATAACATCCCCTTCTCGATGAATTACCATGGATCGATCGATAGGGTAGCTTGCATCAACATGGATGCCGGAGTCTCATCAGTAACTATAAACCCCGACTTCCAAGGGAGTAAACACGATTTTTCGGCGGCGGCGGCGGGACGGCATTGTTTTTGCGGAAGGGAAGCAGACGAAAGCCACAGTCAGAATACCGGAATCAAATCAGTCTGACATAATTATGTTTCATGCGATTTAATTTAGGACTCAAATATGTATGATCCCATGAGAATAAACAAATCTTATTCCAATTTTGTTTTTTGGGCGAGAGCGATAAAGACAATAGCTTTCTTCTCACTTGAGAATTCTTAAAAGCTGTTCGAGTATATAGCCCTACCATATCAATACCAATTTGAGTTCTCTTTACTCCCTTCCATTTTCATTGTACATTGGGTGATTTCAAGTTCGGTGTTGGTGTTGGTGTTGGTGTTGAGAGCGTGAATTGGGTTGCTGATTCTAGCCCCAACACCGAATTCGGGTTTATAAAAATAATACCAATCACATTATTGATAGCTCAACACCTAGTGAAGTCAATTCCAGCACCAGCTTCATTTCAGGTTCGGTGTTGTGGCTGGTGCTAGTTTTGCCCCAACACCAACACCAGCTTTCAACACCGAACTTGAATTCACCCATTATCTTTCTCTAAAAACAAAACAAAATGAATTTGTGTGTTGAGAGCCAGAAGGACGTTAACTCTGTGTTAATTAAAGTCTATGAGTCAACACCCTTCTAGCTCCAAACAGACAAATTACAGATTAAAATAACTTCAGGTCAGAAGTATAAGCAGATTATGCTATGCGTTTTCTTTGATAAGTTTGTTTTCTTCAAATCTTTAAGACCTCTTAAAAGAAAATGAAATCCAATATGCCTGCAACATGTGGCAACAATAGCCTATAGACGCTTTTAGTGCGAAAGTTCCAGCAGTTAATGATTAATCCGGGGTTGAAAAAAGATTTGAATTACAAATTGTGATTTGGGGTACCAGTATCATGAGCCAAATGATAGCTTCAAACCAATTAATGTTCTGATAGAGGAGAAACTAGTCGAGAAACAAGAGTCAAAAGCGGAAATCAGAAAAATATGGAATACCAACCCGCAGGAGCAACTTGCGTGTGCCCCCAAATAAAACGGTTGATGGGACAGGATTATCTTTCATCCTCCTCCAGCTATCATCCAAGGTTTAATACCTCAGGGTTCAATGCGTCAGTGATGCCTCGCATATGTTACCATGGAAACGGTTGCTTAGCAGCAGTTGCTATGATGCCAGCTTGGATTCATAAGGAATAGCATTAACATAGAACCCCTGAAGTATTTGCCGACACTACGATTGCTATGAAATTAGCCTTGATTTTAGAAGTCAAAACAAGTATCAAATGTAAACTCTGACATGAAAATTGAATTAGGAACTGAAGACAAAAGGGAATGTAATTGGAAAAAGTAATAAACATGTAATTTAATCTTGGGATAAAAATGCTGATTGCAACAAGGTCAAAGCAAGTGACCTTGTTTCTTCAGAGGTGATTCCATGTTTACTGAAAACCCCTCAGGATTTATGCAGCAATCTTCACGTTGATTGAACTGACTGATTGTGCTTAGAGTTTGTGAGTTAATTGACTCAGGGTTAATATTTGCACTGGACAGACTGCAAAGTCAATGTCTTGGACATGCGTTTAAAGATAAAGTTGAGTTCTGGTCATGAGACTGAATTGTGAAAGAAACTGTCTGAAAGCCATTGGGAAAGGTTGATTATATAGCACATAAGAATTGGGGTATGCTGTAAGGTTTTGGAATCACCAAAATGATAAGAAATTGACCCAATCCTGCTGAAAGTCTCATGCACTGCACACAGAAATGTGTATATGGGACTATACACAAATGTTCGGCTTAAACATTTCATATGTTTCTTGTCATATTTTGAATGTGAGAGCATTTGAAGAGCAATCCTTTTCAGGGAACATCTACTATGATAATCTTCCAAACTAACATAAAGAGAATGAGAAAGCTCACAAATAATTTTTTACCTTTCCCAGAACTCAAGCTCCCCTTTAATTGGACTTTGCGCTGGTCAGTCTGTCAATAGTTTCCTCCATTCTCATTTTGATGAGTGGTTGGGAAGAAGCAAACACCATTGTGGGAGTTTGAAGGGATTAATTATCAAACATTATCAAGGCACCCTAACGATGAATTGTAAAAGCATATTTCCCTTGTGTTACTCATTCATTTTGAACGCAAGCCACCCCCTTTGAGCATGGAAGAGAGGGCACTCAAAAGAGACTGACGTAAAAGGAGAGGGAGAGAGAGAGAGAGAGAGAGAAAAGGACAACATGCAGGGAGAAAAGAAGAGAGATGGAGAGTGAACAGAGTGGAGAGAGAGAAGGATATATGAGAAAGAAAAAATGAAAGAGAGACACGTGTGTATACAACATGGGAAAAGGAGAGAGATAGAGCAATAGAAGACAGAGGGAAAAGAAGAGAAAGGGAGAAAGAGAGATAGCGAGAGAAAGGATACATGTTTAAAGACTAAGAAGGAGATGAAAGAGAGAAAGAAAGATAGCGAGAAGTAAATGAGAGAGAGAGAGAGAGAGAGAGAGAGAGAGAGAGAGAGAGGTAGAGAGACAAAGGGGTACAGTTTGCCCTGAAACAAGCGACTATCCCCCCATGGACTAGACAGGATTGATGATCTGACAATGCTTGTAACATTTATCACTCAAGAGTCATGAGAGACCAAATGAATAAAATATTAGAAACATGAGAAGTTGAGAACAAGATAAAGATCAACTCAGGACCTCAGGGCTTGTTCACACATAGCAAGGTAAACCTTTTAAACAAAATATGTTGCTACAAAAGTAAACAATTTTAAAGGTACTTCATCCCTTTTGCAGCCCTAAATTTGGAAATTGTGTGAGTATGCGATAAATTACAAAAGAATTACAATTGGAAAACTTGTGCGGATGTGAAAAGAGTTATAATTTGATTTTAAGTAAGTAATAACAACAATTCGGTAACACTTTACTTTTTTCAACTCGAAAAAAAATTGCATAAGTTTTAAAATCATTTTTTGACCGTTACTAGTACATGTACTTGCGCTGATTTCTGACTAGCTCCCTCTGCGACAAAAGCAAGATTTTCATTCCATACAAAGGAGTTACAGAACTTGTGACCTTGAAATTTCATAGGTAGTATCTATAGGACGTCTACTAAACCTGTGCAAAGTTTTACAGAATTTTGTGTAAGTCCGCAAAAGGGATAAAGTACCCCATTTAGTATTCAATGGGGGTATTAGAGTTTGAGTTATCATCTAAAAGGAAGGTTGAGCAGTACCTTTAAACCACTACTCTGTGTTTTACATTCAAGAAGAAAGAAAGTGAAAAAAGCAACTCTGCTCCCACTTTTACTTTCGCTGGGATTTACTCCTTTATTACCTCAAGGATTTCGGTACATGAGATATTTATGATACATATTTCAACATCAATAAAGTAAGATTTATCCTTATCTCTTAGGGGCTGTCCCACCCTAATTGATGATCTGTCATCATTTTTATTGCTCCTAAAGTCGGTTTTGAACTCTCGCTCACCTGATCTCGGTTAGAAAATGAAACAAAAGCCACCAAGAAGCACACAAGCTTGAATGTTAAACTATTACCAGTGTACATGTATTTTTAGTTGTGCACATAATTCCTTGCTGGCTTCGCGAACTGACGGACGCACATAGGCTTAACTACAGGAGATACTTCGGTTCTCGAAACCAGAGACGAATTATATGTATACAGAAAAGCATTAATGTTAAATTTGTCTAAAATTGTGATCCAAATTTGCCATGTTTAAGTTCTTAGAGGCATTTCAGAAATAAGACACACTTCGAACTGTTCATTTGTGATGATAAAAAAACCTCATAAGAATTTAGTACTTACATTGTCATATGCAGTGTAGGGGACTGGACAGGAACGATACTTCAGTCTTCTGTCCCAGGAGTTTGAGTGATAATAATTGGGATTCCTTTTATAGTAAGTCATGCTGGTTGAGATGATCCACGATAAAAAGCACAATTATTCCAAAGTATAAGGTGCGTTAGGTCTTTAGATGCTTACAACAGCAAGAAGTAGTTTTTATTTGCAATTTCCAAGTCCCAGAGGCCTAGTAGGTTTCTGATGTCATTAGTAGAATCGTTTCAATCCATCACAGATGCTGAAGATAAAGAATACATCTCCATACGCACATAATACACTGGTATCTGATCTAGGGTATGCAAATACTTCTTCAGATTGAAGACATGCGACCATGTCTTTGAGCTGTAGTTTATATACTGTATGTAGACTGCAAACATTTACTGGATTGATTGTAGCTGCTAATAGAAAATTAAAAGGGGTGCATTTATAAAAGAGAGCAAGATTTAGCATAAAGAGTGTGCATTCCGATACAGCGAGACAATCTGAAACCGTCAACACAATTCTGGAAGTTTATCAATTATTGAATTAAGATACGTAGGCACCTTCAAATTGCCATCTTCTTCAATACTGCAGCATACTTCCAAGACAATTTTTCAAGGAATTCTCTTCAGCATGAGAGTCCGCTTTTACAAGTAAAACAATCCAAAAAGAAGCTGCTCTAAGGAAAAATACTAATGGACATGCTCTTCAATATTCAAATACATGCCAACTTGAAATACAACCGCAAAATCTGATTCCCCAACACTAATTCCTTTGATGCAAATGAAGGGGGTGGGGGGCTATCAGCTGAAACATTCATGGTTTCAATTACTCAAAATTTTCACTGAAGTACAGTGAGTCCTCACACTCCCATAAAGACTGATATAAGTTGCACAAGCCATCAACATTCCAGTCCTGTTGTACCAAAAAGGTTAACATAATGAAACAAACCCAAAACATCATTCAAATTCAAACTGCACTCCTGTCAACAAAAAATTCAACACATTAGTTTGACTGAGATGTATTCTGAAGAGCCAGCTGTTATCCATTCGCTCACATTAAAAAAGAAGCATAACCACAGTACTTTCTTACTATTCATAGTGACATTTTGTCATTCAAACTTCCTCACCAAGCTTGGAATCCATCCTTGTATTTTCACAAATCCACGTTATCTTCTAAAAGACAAAAAAAAAAAAAAAAAATAAAAATCTTCCAGTCGTTTTGACCATCGGTGACATGCAAATCCAAGCCCTTCACAGATTGCCCATGTCATACTATCTTTGTAGGCCAAGGGTTAAAGAAAGGAAAAGCTTCATGAGCTACTCAGGAAAGGAAGTCAGTATCCTATAACACCAATGTAGCTGTTGAGAGCAAGAAAGGCGTTAAACTTGAGTAAAGTGTCTGCCTTAAGATCCTTCTGGCTCAGTCTCTGCAGGCGACTGCATCATTTATCAAGTTATCTTGCAGCTCTGCAAAAGATCATGTTCACACATATTACTAATAACCACATCTAATTGTCTGTTTGGAGCCAGAAGGGCATTATAACTCTTTACAAATAATGGGACTTAATGCCCTTCTGGCTCTAAACAGACAAAATATGCTCATTCCAAATTCATTGAGCCAGAATTGATTCTAATCTAATATTTACCCTACCTACAAATGACATATCTCGAGCCTCATGTACCTCACTGTGAGAACTTGACCCTAAATCTATCCTCCATATATAATGTACCCAAAATGACACATTTTGAGCCTGTAAACCTCTTGTAAAAGAACACTAAATTTTCTTATTCTGAAATATTTAACCCGAAAGCAATCCTATGCGCATAATGTATCCCATCTAACAATGTCGTATCATGCACATCTTCAACCTGGAAACAATCCTGTATGATGTCCCCTATATCTTAACACTGATATATTCTGAGCTCCATGAATCACTAAATTATCTCATTCTGAAATCTTCAACCCAGAATCGATCCCCGGTGCATGATGTACCCTACCTAACATTGACATTTCCCGAGCCTCATGAAACCCCTTGTAAACGATTGCTCAATCAATAAATAGTCACATGATCTCGTCATCTATTTGACACAGTGCAATCAGTTGCCATGGCGACACGGCTGGATCAACATCTGAGCATCCAATATTTTAGCACTTCAGCAATTTGGCGATAAAAAGAGAGAGATGACGGAAACGGGATCGGACGTGGGGGATGATGAATAGGATACTCTTCAAAAGAGAAGCGAAGAAAATAAAAAGTGTTTTCATATCTTCATCTGATAAAAGTTAATGATTAACTTTCAAGAGGTCTCACAAACATATGTTGCATATGAAGTGCCAACTATATTGGTACTATTAAGGTGCCACCAAATTTGTAAACCCTAACCCACACCCACCTGCTGCCGAAATGACAACTTTTGAAAAATAACAAACAACATTTGACACAAGTTTTCAAGCAAGGTGCATTTTTTCATTGTTCCCATTCAACATGTTTCCCCCGATATCTACTACAATTCAATTACGAACCTCAGGGAAAAAAACCAAAATCTTTCCTTTCTCCAAAAACATTAAATGCGATATCAATATGCAGGCTGCCTGTGGCAGCAACAGGTATTTCATGAGGTAGCCAAGACATTTTGAGAGAGGGAGAATAAATAAGTTTTTCCTAAATGTTCATGTTTAACCTGGGCATCCAATTTGAGTATATTTGAAGTTTTATACCATGAAACATTGCTTCTATCAGCTGAGCATGAACACTGACCAAAAAGAAAAAAAAAGAAGAAGAAAAGAAAGGAGACAAAAGTTTGTATCGATCCTGACGTTTTAGATGTGATACATGTTTGTTTACAAGGAAGCACCAGGCCCTATACCAAATCTTTGCAGTTTGGATTGGATTAGAAATTGGACGAGAACTTGGTGGTAGATAACATAAAACCTCATTCAGGATCTGTCTTCAATGCTTGCTAAAGTTACATCCCAAAGGCTGGAGATATTACATTTATACATGTATCTAAATTTCATCCATGCCAAACTTTTTAAAACATGCCATTCACTGCCCTGGTCTTTTAGTTCAAACATGATTCTTAGACACCCGATCCTCTATTTCCTCCCAACTTTCCTCAATATTGATCGCGATCCGGACAGGTTACTGTCCATAGCGTCCAGCCCCGGTAACAAGCAAAAGGTCACCCAGATATCCGATACACAGTATATTCATGACTTTTTGCGGCGCAAACTCACCGAAGAATACGTCAGGAATTGTTCTAGTTTTGTAACCGTGGGGTCTGCCTCCCCCGTCACCAGCTGCGCCATTGTTGCCGCTATCTCGGGCAACAATCGATCAGGACGGTGGGATTGACCCGAGGCATGCGTCGCTTGACAAAAGGTCAACTGGGAATCTCAAATTGATGAGAGTGTGACAATGTATTGGATCATAACCAAAGTCAACCTTTCTAAGGTACATTGTTGCTCATGTCTCCAGGGGGATTTGCATCTAAAATGTTTCTTCATCCATCTCGGGAGAAAAACACATTTTAATTTCATCATATTATATGCCTTCCTTCCGACAGAACTAGGGGCACTATGAAGATCAAGTAAACACTGTGAAAACATCTTAAATAAAAACATCATGTTTTGTCTACATTCAAAAGAATCACCTCAAACCGTGATTACAAAATCTTTTAGGATATGAGTTGGCTGTCAACTTTCCAAATTATTTCTGAAGGGCTGAAATATATCAAATGGACTGAAAGATAACTTCCAGGGAGGGAGGGATAGTAGAACACCCTACCAAGCATGTTTTTTTTTTTTTTTTTTCACTTGAGCCATTTGGGATTTTTCATTTCCTGAAGAAAAAAAGTGAAATTCCTAAGAAGTAAATATATTTACCCTTTTTTGAACTCTTTTTCAACATACCAGAGTAACGTCAGTCTCTGTTTCTCTATACTTCCTTTAAGTGTCTTTAATCTTAAAAAAGTGTAAGAGAGGCTCTAGCCTGGATATATCTACATGTATGTAACATCAGGCAACTAAAACTATTTATCACTCCCCTCCCCCCCCCCCCCCCCCCCCACCAAACATAGATTGACACTATTGTAAACTAAAATTCATGTAAATCTTTTCAGATTAGACTGAATTGTGGTGACATAATCCCCAAACCAGGGAGGTTTGTGGCATCAAAACTAGACTGCCAAGCTAGGACACTCTATGTAACAGTAGAGATAATTGAGGGACTGCCAGGCATAGCAAGTTGTTTTGAATCCTGTCTGCTGACCTAGTTTTAGACATTATGAAGTAGGGCAAGACGAACATGGGGAGAATAACTGACTGGGGTTCTCGTTTCTCTCAATACATCTTCCCAGGCAGCTGGCCAAGGAAGATGCAAGCGCACTATTTGTTTTGCGGAATAAATAAAAGATTTCTTTACACCTGTAGAGCGTCAAACCCATTTCTAAAGATGCTTCCCACACTTGGTGACAGAGCTATGGCAACTGCTGCTCCTAAAGTCCCAAATAAGCTTACCAGGACTCTCTGCAACCAGCAATCTCTCTATACGTACAAAATACACCTCAAACCCCAACTTCCTTATTATTTATTAATAACATACATCAATTGTAAAGTGCATCTGAACATGTAGAAAATGCACTATATAAATACATTATCATTATATCATCTGTTGAAAGCCATAAGGGCATTAACACATGTACTGTAATATAGAGTAAAGTCTTTCTGGCTTTCAACATTATGATACAATGTAGAAATGCATGCCTGGCTTTAGGGCATGAATAGATGCATGGCTATTACATTTAGATGAACATGATAAGATACATGCATTTTGAAGTTAAGACCTTTCTTTGATTAAATCTACATGAAACAGAAGCATACTGAAGGTTTTTGTCTTGCGCTCATCAGTGTAAATTGAAAGCGCAGAAAGCCGAAATTGAACAATATAAACAGAAACTAAAGGAACAAAGCGCGAGAAAATATTAACGGGCTCTGATTGGTTGTCTGAAAATAACAGGAAATTAGGCTTCCTGCAAGCTGGTTTTATAGTAATGGGAGCTAAAATAATATGAGCGTCCTCAAAAACTCAGTTCTTGTAAAGTGCATCACACATATTTACCAATGTCTCTATGCGCTTCCAAAGAGCTTTAAACTATTAACCCAGCTCAGCCTATCTGCCCAATGAACGCAATGAAGCTTCAAGGAAGTGATTCCCACCGATACCCATTTACTTCACATTTTCAATACTGTCTGTTAATTTAAAATTGTTTCTTTATCCTTTCATTAAAAACTTTTTAAAAATGAAGAAGAGATAGATTAGGCTATACTTTTTCTACCAGGCACTCAACGACCATACTTTACAGCTAGCATTACTTCCTCCATATCACAAGGAGCTACGCATCCTGTTCTCATATTCCATTTACAACAACCAGTTTTCTCCAAACTTCCACTTAAATTCCAATCAATACTTCAAGTCGCTAACAGAGCGTGTTTCCTTCAAACTCTCTTCATCCCTCTTAACAATTCACCAGAGCTTTCCACTGTAAGTAACCCACCACACGACGGAGTTGCTTTCACGGAGACAGGTATAAAGTATTAAACCCCTCACACCTCCGACTGCCTGCATCCGAACGCTCCCCAGCGACGCATTCTCACAAAACACTCCCGATAGGAATTTCATGCTTCGGATCCGTATGGAAACTCGGCAACTCTAATTGCTTTCTATTTCCGAAGTTGAATTTCTTAGGTCTTCCCTTGCCCTGTGTAAAGCATACACTGCCTCACCCCCCCCCCCCCTCTCATTTGAAGGTCAAATGAGAATAGTCTATCTCAGCATTGGAACTAAAAAGATGATTACATACATTTCAGCCCCAAACCTATTGATGTTGCATGACATCCTCTGTTGAGAGTCAGAAAGGTATTAAACACAGTGTACATATTTACACAGAGTTAACGCCCTTCTGGCTCTCAGCATGGTTTCTTTCTCATAGAAAGAGCAAACAAGACAACAATAAAGCTTTGTTTTTCTTCCAATGTCTCCAAAATCCCAGCAGGTTACCTCTATTTCAATCAGAAAAGATAAGAGCCATCACAGGTTTCCCTCTAAATCGTACACTGTACATCAGCTGTTACTCATTTAACCTGGAAGATCACTTTTCTTTTCTTCCCTGGGCCCCCGTTGTATAAAACTTACCATTAATGGTAACTTTGCCATCAATGGTAACTCCCATGGAAACCTTGAATTTGATGGGCTGTTGAGTGATGTTACCATGGTAGTTACCATTGATAGCAGAGTTACCATTAATGGTAAGTTTTAAGCAATGGGAGGGGGGGGGGGCAGGACTACAAAATCAAAGCAGGTCATCTGTCTATATTTCAATCACAGATTTTCCTCTAAATCCTAGCTCAATCAGACTCGTTAAACATCTCTGTCTCCCTACCCCTCTTTCCCTCTTTCTCCTGTTACCACGGTGACGTCACAGCCATGGATCTCCTAATAAAAGTCACCCACCGATTTTTTCTGGTGATAAGGGAACAGGATTAGAAAGTGGCAGAGGATTGTTTTTCACCCACATCGAGTTCTTGTCAACCCTCATGAAGATTTATTCTCTTCTGATTCAGCCGTCTTGCTTCCTACAACTACATATACTTCAGGCAGCATTTATAGCCTATAATGGCCCTTTCTCAAAAAAACTCATGAACACATTTTTTCACTGATATCACAGTCACAATCCACCGACTGGAAACCAAATCTTAATTGCACAATTCTTGGCCAATCATGGTAATATAATATTGTGTTCGGTCTGTTGTCCATCTGGGCCGTTTCATAACACTTGTTATCAATAGCAAGTTGCAATAACTGTTATAAGCTACTGAAATCCTTGCATCTGATTGGCTGACAGCAGATTTGTCATAGAAATGTGGCAGTTGTTAGTGATACAAGTTTTATGAAACAGGACCCTGATGTTAGTCTTTTTGGTATGACTATACTGCACGCTACATGTATGTACTTTGAATGTCTAAATGATGGTTCATGAAATAAATTTTTATTGCTGTTTAAGTATCTGATAGATAGTTTAAACCCCTGAACTGCCAATGCAAACAGCTGAATAGAAATATAATCAGATGGAATTTGAAATATGATCTTGTACCCCATTTGCACAGAGAATATTAGGTACAGAGGAAACTCGGTATGAAGAGCTCTGATATAACGAGATTCGTGATAAAACAATGTAATTTTGCTGGTCCTAAGTCTTTATGTTCTTTTGTTTTTTTGTCCTGATACAAGGAGATTCCTGATATGCCAAGGTAATTTTCATGGTCCCAAGGTCCTCTTTACAGTGAGCTTCTACTGTATCTTGCTTATCTGATCATCATATCAAAGAATAATTTGTGCATATCATGTGGCAGGATGGAGTATCAGAATGGAAGCCTCACTGCCCTCTTTTAGTTTAGTTTTTAGTTCTACCAATTTGATAAATGCAAAATCGCACAAACAAATTTGAAGGATTAGAAGATCTAAGTAAGCCACGAGACTCACTCACTTCACTACAAATTCACATTACATGTAAATAAACATGAGATAATCTACAATGGATATATGATATATGAAAGAACATCATAAGCAACTTGAATTCTCTCTAAACAGTTTTTGTTGAACATGATATGGGATTTGTTAGCAAAGGTGATGGCAATAAAAAGATTTTACCAATATTCAAATGATGAAAACCACTAAGATTAAGGGACAGTCATACACGGCTGATATATTTAACTCAACAAAATCAGTTAGTATTCATAAATAAAAAACAGAAAACTTCCTGCACAGGCCTTAATACATGTATCTAACAAAAAACATGTCTATAGGACATATATACCGGTATATCTGTATAGATCTTTCCTTTAATTGCAAAACTGTCCAAACAGCGCATTATAAATAATTTATTCATCGACCCACTCACAGTGTACGTGTCTTCCTGACACTGTGCATTAATGGTTTATAACCTCATGATTGGGAACCACCTCGTATCAGAATGGATGGTATATCTTTTCAATTTATTGCAAATTTTCTCCACACTGCATTATTAACAATACATTCACCATACTACTCATTATAAATGTACATACATGTATCTACCTCACAGAGTTAATTATTAGTTTAACCTCCTGATTAGGAAACATAGCATATCAGAATGGATGGTATCTTTCAATTCATTGGGAATTTTCTCCACACTGCATGACATATCTACCATTCCGCAGCATACCTATCTATCTCGCAACATTAATCATTGGTTTAACCTCCCGATATGCAGCCACCCCATGCACTTTAATATCCCCTTTTCCTTGAAATTAAGTCATGAATGCTGCTCGACTCATGACATGAAGAGCTCAATTTGAGGGGCGCATGTGAACATGAAAGGGGGAGGTCTTATTCGCTAGATCACGTTTCACGCTAAGGTGTTCCATTTGGCATCAAGGCGTACATAATTCTCTTTCTCGCGCGTTACTGGAGAAACTGATGAACTCGGGACGGAGATGGGATAGGATGCCCGATGTTTAATCGCCTCTCCTGTTTTCGTGATCCCGTTTGGGTACGGTTGGATGGGCGACGAATCGGGTGGGGCAAAGCATAATACCGACTCCATCGTTTCAACGGATATGAGTAATGATTCAGAGAAGGCCAGAATAAACAGAGATATTTCCAAGTTTTGTGCAGCATACATGAAAATGGATACCACAAGCAGGGAATTATCCCCCTCTCTCTCACAATTCACTAAAAGATAAATGAAGGTACATGTACATAGTTTTACACTGATGTAGCTTCTATTTATCAAAATAACTAGGATGTCACGTAGGCTTTCTTAAACATCTCGGCTAATCAAACTGGCTTTAACCCTTTCAAAACAATTGACCACATTTTGTGGTTTGGCTCAATAACTTATGATTCGGAGCTCTATAAAATATACCAGATGAATGAGTAGAAAGTGCAAAAATTTCTGCAGTATTCATGATTTCACACTATGTCCATTTTTGTTCATGAACATAGTGCATTTGATGCTAGGAATTCTAAAAATGGGAATAAGCTTTAAAATCTTTAAAGGGGAATTAACCTCAAAATGTAGATGTGCTTATATTCAAAGATGTAATCTATTCCTTCTTGTTGTCCTACTTAGTTTTGCATTAAAATATACGAGATGGGTGTAAATCAAGCTTTTCTCAGCAAAATTCATCGTCTGCTAGCGATACCTGGGGGTTGCCATTTTCTTGATGTGTACATAAAGATATTTTTAATCCGAATGCAAAAAAGTCTTTCTTCCTGATACAAAATCCCTTTTGAGATTTAAAATATTTAGCAGATATATACATATATTCTAAAAACGAAAATGTGTTTTATATTTCTTTGAAAATTTCTATTTCACTAAATAGAAATCTATTTTCTTGATACTCTGACGTACGCGACGGAGCAAATTAATTCAAATTTATGGATGATAACTTTCCCGAGCGTCAATAGTGACAAGCTATGCATTCACCTGCTTTGAGATAATGGACTTCAAAAGTCAGAATGCGCGTTGTATAAATTATGTTCTGCTCTGCCAGGCAAGCCAAAGAAATCGATTTCTATTTAGCAAAACCAGAGAATTTAAAAAGAAATCTATAAATTTCAAGTTTTAGAATATATGTATACACCTGTTATATATTTCCCATCATATATGGGGATTTTTAGTAATGAAGAGAAGCAATTTAGCTCTAGGATTAAAAATATCTTCCTGACTGGAACGGTTTCCAGTGGTTCATGTACAACTCCATATCATCAAGAAAATGGCATCCCCCATGTACAGTGTTAGCAGATGATACTGTGTGCTAGAATGTCTTGAATTTAAACCCTTTTCTGATATTTTATTTCTAAAGTGATACAGGCCAATAATTAAGAATATATTACACCTTTGAACATAAGTACATTTATAATCTGGGGATAATTCTCCTTTAAATTGGCAACACACTGAGAGGTTCAAAATTATTGTTATTAAAATTGGCATTTTTTCAACTTTTCGACGAAATTAATAACCATGTATATTGTTTTCAAAGACATTTCAGCTTATTAGAACCGTGTAGGCCTAAAAGAAAAATATTGTTGCCAATTTGAAGAATGTAATGTGACCAATTTACCCCTTAAGTGTCCTGAAAGGGTTTTAAGGAAAATGCTATACAGCAATGGTTTCCCAAAAGGACAAGATTGGAATCTCATTAGCAAGTGACTGAGGGAATTCAGTAATATAAGACTCAAGCAAAAACATGACCTACATGTAGGTTAAGAGTACATCCTGTAAATGAAAATTGGCAGAACAATACAATGCAGTTTCCCTCTTTAATGTAGGATAATAGAGGACTAGTTGATATACAGAGAGCAAAAGCGTAAGCCAAATCCAAGGGCAAAGAGAGCATGTAGCTGTCTGTTTAAGATTTGATTAAAAACCTACATTGTAAGTAGAGCTAAACAGCAAGGTTACATTCATATATCAAACATGTAATGACCAGAGGGGTACATTATAAGGGAATGGAATAGGGTATGGAGATTGACTATATGAGCAGTCAAGATATGAATTATAGCTATACTGTTTGTTGCATGGCTGACATTCATCATGATGTAAGATGAAACAAAAGAGGGAAAGAAATGGGGAAGAAAGATAGATGGTTTAAAAGATAGATAGATATCGAAGAGAAACAAAGTGAAGTAGGGAATATAGATAGGGAAGATGATTAGGAAAACAGGGTGTGGAGAGCAAGAGAGAGAGAGACAGAGACAGAGAGATGACAATAAAAAGCAGGATGTGTAGGGAGAGGAGATTAAACATATGAACATCAAAGTAGGGAGAAAGAGAGAAAGAGAGAGAGGAGAAAGAGAGAAAGAGAGAGAAAAAGGAGGGGAGAGAGAGGAGAGAGAAAGAGAGGAGAGAGAAGAGAGAGAAGAAGAGAGAAAGAGACAAGAGAGAGAAAGAGAGGAGAGAAAGAGAGAAAGAGAGGAGAGAAAGAGAGAAAGAGAGGAGAGAAAGAGAGAAGAGAGAAAGAGACAAGAGAGAGAAAGAGAGGAGAGAAGAGAGAGAAAGAGAGGAGAGAAAGAGAGAAGAGAGAAAGAGACAAGAGAGAGAAAGAGAGGAGAGAAGAGAGAGAAAGAGAGGAGAGAAGAGAGAGAAAGAGAGGAGAGAAAGAGAGAAGAGAGAAAGAGAGAAGAGAGAGAAAGAGAGGAGAGAAAGAGAGAAAGGGGGGGGGGGGGAAGGGAGCAGGAAGAGGGAGGTGGAAGGGGAATATAAGATAGAGGGAGGGAGTGAGACAGACAGAGACATGGAAGAGAGAGAGTGAGAGAGAGAGAGAGAGAGGGAGGGAGAGGGGTTGGGGAGAAGAAAGGGCACAAACAATATTTTGTATCAAGAGAAACTGGAAGGTGTTTGAGTGAATCCCATTAGAAAATAAAAACTATCCATCAGTTGTTACATGATCATTAGAAATAGTAATCACATGATTCCATGCATGGTTGAGTCCATGAATAAATTAATATCCTAAAAGGTAATGAAAACCATGCACAAGCATCAGGCTAGCTATAATCCTGTACATTTCTGTCACCTCTCCATGGCTGTGAAAAGCAATATTCTGAGCATAAACGCTAATATCTTCATAAGATATGAACATACTCTCTAGAGACGGCATGAATGCAATGCACAATCAAACATGCTGTAGCATCCACTCGAATCGAAAGACCACTGGTCAATAAAGATTATGGTTTCTTTGTGTTTCCGTTGTAAGGTGTTACAAATTGAAGCTTGTATTTAAAAAGACCACTTTTCTTGCCTCCTTTGAGCTGTCTTTATGTATGGGTTTCACTGTACACGTATGAACATTAAAGCCATTGCTAAGGGGTGTGCCATTCCTTTCCTTCAATTTCGTTAATTTTTTTAATGATGCATTTCATCATTGTGTGCTAACTCTCAACTCTGAGGGCCTTTTATTAGTTTTTGCTCGTTGGATATATTATGGCAAACCTGTCAATGAAATTGGTTCAACACCCCCTCCAATATGTTTCAGTAATGCCCCTGATCAACACAACAACCAAATTCCATCTTTACATTTGAATAGATCAGGATGGGTAGTAATGCTTTTAATGGGAAACGTTTGGCATAACTGAAAACATAAATGCATCGAAACTTACAAATTTCATTAGAATCTAGTGGGCAAAGTGTGATAATTCATAACCAAAGCGTCCAGTATGGCATCTATAATTACAATGCATGAGAATACACAAACAAGCAAAAATGAATAATCCACATGTACAGGGGATGACCCATTCATGGCAAAAATAATGAAAACGGTGGCAATTATTCTGATTGGAAAAAAGGGGAAACCACTCGAAATATTGCCTCCTACTTGCCCTAAAAGGATCATGAATGTATTGCTCTCAACTTTGAGGGCCGCCCTATTCATTTAAGCTTCGTTCATACGTGTACATGATGTGGGAACCCACCTCAAAACATGGCTACGGCTAAAATAAAAACCATTTGAGGTGTAAAATGAATGGCAAGTGGGGTTGAAAATATTAGCTGCACGCAACAAAATCCCCTACAGAGTCCTGTGTGTTATACGACAAAGAAATGCAAAGTGCAAAACACCTATGTCTTTTCATTTTGCCAAGATGTTTTTTCTGTTTTTTGAGACAGTTAACCTATTCATGTGTGAACGCAGCTTTATTCTTCATTCATACAAGCTACATGTATGGCACGATCTCTCCACCATTACACTTAGCAAGATGGCCGAGTACAGGAAGTTGAGCAAGTTTCCATCAATCTAAATGAACCAGCGAGAATCAGAAGGACATTAAAGGGGACCATCAACCAGAAAGTATCATTTTGCTCAGGAAGAAAAGGGTGCTATGCAAGCCTGTATCCTATGTTCAAAATATCAGCTACAAATCCTTCAATATTGCAACAATGCAAGGTCGAATATACAATGTGCACTTTGAAGGGAATCCTGAGTTCTGGGAAAGGTGAAAAATAATTTGTGAGCTTTCTCATTCCTTTTATGTCAGTTTGGAAGAACATCATAGTAGAAACATCCCCTGAAAAGGATTGCTCTTCAAATGCTCTTATATTTTAAATATGACTAGAAATAGCTGAAATGTTGGGGCAAACATTCATGCACTTGTGTGTGTAGTCCCATATACCAATTTCTGTGTGCAGTACACATGCTTTTCAGTGAGATTGGATCAACTTCTTATCTATTTTGATGATTCCAAAACAACACAGTATAAAACAATTCTTATGTAGACATGGTCAACCTTTCCCAATTCCTTTGAGACAGTTTCTTTCACAATGTAATATGACCAGAACTCTACTTTATCTTTAAATGAAGGTGAAAATAACTTACGAGTAGTCTAGTCCACCCACACACGCATAAAGGTACTTTAACTCTGAGCTAACGTTCAAGCATGCCTTAAGAAGAAATCATTTTGTTCCCTCATGCTATTTAATCATTAACCATTTAAATGTCTCTTTTATTTGTTTGGGGGAATTTTACGTCTCCTAACAAATACATGAATTATTTTTGCAGGTGGGTCCCCTTTAACTTTGTCAACAGAAGAAAAGACCCCATTTTTTTGATGAGCAAATTTAGCAGCATCCATCTCTGTTACCCTGAAAGGTCCTATATAGTTTGGCAGAACAAACACTGGCCAATTACCAGAGGCTAGGTTTGAGCGGAAGCGTACCCTGTGTGATTACAGATCAAATCATACCATCTACGGCACAGCGATTGCGACGTGCTTCCAAACTCGTTTGATGTTGCAATTCTAATTTAGAGCTGTCAGTGTGAGCTAAAAGCTAATCTTATCCAATCCATCTTATCATGTGGACATACTGAATATATGCTTAACCTTATTTGTGACAAATTTTGATCTCCAGTAATACCCATCCCCTTTTTTTATGTTTCAATATATACACTGTATCCTAGCATTTGTGTGGCATGCTATAAGGCTGTGGCATATTATGGGTAGATCCACGTTTTCTAAGGAAAAGGTAGGCACAATTCTGAAGAAAAAAACAATTTAATACGCATATACTGTTTTTCAACGTACAACTGCATATACAGTAGGCTTCTGGATAGGCCATCTGGGGATAAAAATTGTGCTTCAACTTTAAAGGATAAAGAAATTTGAGAAATGTCAATCTAATTTCTACCTTTCCAGGGACAAAAATAAGGAAAATGTGCTCCAATTAACTGAAACATGAAAATAAAGAAATGTATATCCATTTCCTTTATTCCTTTAGAAAAAATAAAGAAAATATGCTTCGATTAACTAAAACATGAAAATACTGAAAAGTAAATCCAATTTCTGTATTCCTTTTGGGCAAAATGAAGAACATGCTAGAATTTTGAGGAAAATCAAAAAGGAGAAACATTAATCCAATCAAATTTTTTTTCTCAGCATCAAAACAAAATACAAAAAGTTTTGTGTATTGAATTAGTTTTCTCTCTCCCACACATTTCAAAACATAGACGATTTCTCATCTCCGTACTAACTGAAATTTGAAGCACGGATAAATCGTCATAGCAACATGTTTTCATTCCAAAACGTGACGATTCTCACACCTCGCCTAACCTTGATCTTTTCAGGCAGCGCCCACTTTCTTTAGTCGGCTTTAAAAGTTAGATTGCATTGCATAAGGAGGGTTTGGAAAAACAATAACCCAAACGAGAGATTTTTATATGCAGTGACGTGGAGAAGAAAAAAATTGTCAGATGAAAGCGGAAGGGGAGTTAACTCATATACTTTTAGAGGAGGGGAAGTGAAAATTTGAGGGCACGCTTCAAAGGAAATCAAGACTAGAATAAGAATATGGGGGGAATTTTCAATTGAGAAATAAATGGCATTCATCTTAAATGTCAGAGACAGGAGCAAAACGATGTCAGCGAGGCACATAAATGCCAAAACCAAGATTTGCAGAAAAAGGGTTTTGTTTCATTAAAAATCTGCAGGAAGATTTGTCTTTTTTTCACCCCCAAAAGAAAATGTGGTTGGAATCCTATCAACCTACTGGTACATGTAAGTAATAAATATAATGTCTGTTGGCATTTTAATCAAAATAATAATAATATCATAATATAATTTATATAGTGCTTAATACAACATTTATAAGTGCAGGAAAGTATTGAAACAACAAAGAGAAGAAGAGAGAAAGATAAAGAACATGAAAGAACAAATACAAACATATGTGACCCGGCACCACAAAACCACCAAAAAGTCGCAAAAAATAATTTTTCTGATTTTATCATATTTGGATAGAACAAAGTCTCAGCTTTAAAATGATATATGACTCATTATAATTGAAACTTTCTAACCCTTTTAATTCAGCGAATGAAAGGAGCTTGTAAGAGAGGTTTGCTGGTGTTAAATAGGGAGGAAATGAGCTCTAAAGTTGAGGCCTATTCAAGCGCGCGGAGTAAGAAAACAAGAGAGAAAATCAATGGAGAGTGAATCAAAAGGCCATAGCACCCACTATGAATGAATTGTCGGATTAGGTTGATATTTGGTAGAAGTGTCAAACATAGTTTATTCATTCCATTGCCAAGACTTCAAATTGTGAACTTTAGTTGTTCGAAAGTTATTATGATGCAAATGAGAGTGTTCTAATGGGAGATTAAGCGCACCTCGGTGGCCTGACACCTGCACTAGACAATGCCTATTCACTCCTTTCGGTTGTCTTTCTTTGTTCCCTTTTACATAATACTGGTTTGTTACCTGTGTAGTCCTTCTGTTATCATACACTGAACTTGTAATTTAGCCTATAATTGACTTGAATAGGACCTACTCTTTTTCTTGTTCACATTGATTAACCTATGCAGTTTGTTTTACATAGAACTTACATACTCTTTCCTTGCTCACATGAATAAACTTGATCGTTCGTCCTTTTTCAGACTCTGTTTCGTCATCGAAATGGAACTTAAAACTGCTCTGTAATTTGCTTTCGCGACTATTGGTGAACTGTTATATCAGTATGATGAGATTGCTGAGAGTTTATTCTTTCTATCAGTATAAAAATTATTAGGGAAATGTAATTTTTAAGGCCCGTGAGATTGCAGTGATTTTACGTGGGTGAGCGGTACCCATTAAAAAAGATCATACGGGAAGGCGAAGAATTAGGAAGAAACCGAAGCTGTGCGAAAAAAACTGGTCTAGAAAAACTGTTTAAAATTCGTCTTATGCTGTGTTTTAAGCTTCCAGATTTTGATATAAGGTACAGAAAAGAACGATCTTTCAGAAAAACCAAAAATCCCAAAATAAAATTTTCCAACCCAAATTTCCATTTCAGCTGTTTACATAAAATCACGGGTTGCGACTTTTTGGTGGTTTTGTGGTGCCGGGTCACATATAAAGTTTACTACTTATACGATTGCCTAATAAGATGTGTTTTAAGGTGTCATGGTATAGTGGTTCATTCACTTGCCTCTCAATCCCAGGGTTAAGGGTTCGAATTTCAGCCGGCACTAGCATCTTTTGGCAAGACATTAATCCATGTTTGCCACTCTACACCCAGGTGTTAAATGGGGTACTTGGCAGGATTTATTCCTTGAAATGCACTGTGCGCTGATTACAGCAGGCGGAGCTAAAGCCAGGGTAATAATATCCAAACCCCTTGGAAGCGCATAGGGACGTTATATCATAATGTGATATGCGCTATACAAGAACGGTTTATTATTATTATTAATATTATTAAGAAGTGATTTGAAAGAGTCTATGGTGGACGTCTCAAGAATGTAGATAGGAAGATTACATGTATCTCTTTGTAAAATGCAAGAAATGGGCATTAATAATATTCTGTGTAAAATGCTTTAGGTCATTTCCTTTCTGGCACTCAAGAGACGATATCATCTTAAAGTTTAATTCCTTACTGGTCCCAGGCATTATACTTCACCCTATCATGAACTGCACTGAGCTGCTAATGCTGCACTAATAACTCTCATATTATGACATTCGACCTGACTCTAGTCTCAATTTTGCGTCATCTGATGCAAAAATTATCTGAATTACACCGGATCTTGGGCTCCCAAAATCTAATTTTGAATGAAGCAACCCCCTCAGACAACAAGACGTCATCTACACTTGTATGTATTCCCCACTGTGGTGGACGATGCATGTCGATACATCAAAAGGCATATGTGGGACTACATTTAAATCTTTACACTAAGAAGAAAACAGAAAGAAAGCTGTGGATATATGTTCTAATCAATATCATGAGCTGCAGAATGCAAAAAGAAAACAAGGCATTAAAAAAAAAATATGAAGAAGAAAAAATGGAAAGTAATGGACATGAAAAAAAAAAAAATGGGGGGGGGGGGGGGTGGAGAGATGAAGAAAACTACTTGCTTGTGATAATACCAAGATTGATTTCAAATTCAATAAAGTAACCTATTTAGCTGTCTTCTATTTAGTGAAATGTAGTGGTGCGTAAAGATGTGGAAAAGGCATAATGAGCAAAATTGCTAGGTTTGTCTGTGCATATGAAATTACAATAAGACTCATCTGAATAAAAATATTTATATTACGTTGGTCATACTAATCCTGCATCCTAATATTTTGGTTCTGCCTCTATGGAATAAGATTATGATTTTGAATAATTCTGTCATTTGCATCTTTCCCCACGTTTTTCTGCGCCACTACCTTTCGCTAAGCCTTAGTGTCTTGATGTCTTGTGTAAAATGGCATACAATTGCGAAAAATATGCGGCAAACATATTTCACTTCTACTGATGCATGTATATGTACAGTATATGATTGTGATATGTATTTTCTTTAAAAAAATGACTAAATCATATATACACTTACACATATGTGTACACATATCCTGCTACATTCAATGTACAGTATGCAGAGTTCTGAGCATGGGTTTACATGACAATATGTAGACCTTCAGAGCGCAATTTATAATTGTCTGACTACATAATCAAATCAGAGTCAATTTTGATTGAAGGGCCCTACGAAGCGGGGCATATTTCTTGGTTGCTTGGATACCTCCATTAATCTCGGCAGGTGGTATCTCCGCGACTTGATCAATTGAAGATGCGTTGCCAATTTGAGGACGAGGAGTGACTTGCATACATGATATGGGCACTGAGGTTATGCAACTTATGCTCAGGCAACAGTTGCTATGTGCAGTGCTCTTTGCATGGTTAGTTACCTATACTAAAGAAAGTCCTAACTTTATAACCCTGGAGCACTACATTATACCTAATTCTAGCCCTAACCCTAAACTTTACCTACAACCCAATAGCATCCTTACACTATCCTATTATCTTTGACAAAATAAAGAATGGAGAAAATACTGAAGCAAATATTGGATCACCAGGGAATGTGTGTCTTGGTAAATGCAAATCGCCATTCCCTTTCACCAATCAGTACACGATATTCAGTTATAATTTTGAAATTTGGGTAGCGAGAAACATGTCTGCATATTTCTTTTTAAAAATCATTGTAAATAAGCAGGAGAATGTACATGCAAGTCTAGCAAGAAACACATTAGCCAACCTATCTATTATGGACAAATTAACAGAAAATGTACCTGCTGACGAAAAAAAGATGATCAAAATAGGCTGATATGCTGCATTACCAAACCATTTTTATTATCAAATGCCAATACTTAGTGTTCTGAATCAGAGAAAAATGGATTTCAAGGAAATTGTATAAATATTTTCAATTGCAGAATTGCAGATTATAAAAACAATGTCTTACCTCTGAAGCAAATACACAATAAGCAAATGAAAGCAAACATATGCAGAACATTTACAATTGTCACTATGCGATGTACTGCATTTGTATCTCAACTTTGACTTCCAAACAAAACATCCTTCCTATTAATATCAATACAGCATACCTGCATGAGTGTGAATTTCACCACATAATCTACAAAACCTGGAATCTCAACAATTCAATACAGAGTGGTATATTTCACACAAGACAAGAAATCCACTAGATAACCAAAATGCACATCACATGTCCCAATATCGTTGATAAACAGAGCTCCATTTTTACCTCAAACCGCTCCAATATTAATCCAAATTATATCGTTGCCACTAGGAATAAATTCAATCCAGAAAAGGTGTTTAATCCATGGCCATTGGCTACACAAGAAGGTCAACCGTATCGATTCTCAAACTAATCGCACCACATAGCATCCAAATATCTATCATTGCTGTCGCCTTTCAAGAAGCATTCCAAATACAGATAATTCCACCACTAAATATGAAATACATCAATTTATCTAGATCCGTGCAGTGATTTAATCAGTACAATTTACAGATGATCCAGCTTTCTTACAAAGAATCAAGGCATTTCACTCAAAGAGCACATACAAAAGAAGGGAATTCCGTGGAGAAGCGAAGTGGGCTGGACCTTTTACGGAGATCAAACACTTGCTAGTGACAACACACACACAATTGACTCCCTCAAAGCAATAGACTTAAAACCCCCACCATTCACTTGGCTGCTAGCTTTGCCATTCAGTCACCATCAAGTTTGTAAAAATCTATAAATTAATTAAAAATACCTTCGACATACCCTAGAAAATTGTTACTACTGTTTTTTGGGGATCTTTTCAAATTTCCAACCCTCATTTTCATCAAGAAAGATTGTATTTTGTCTACAAAGCATAAAAGGCAACAGTTTGCTCCTCAAAAGGTGTCTGAAGTGAAAGACTACATGGCGTTGCCTGAATTATATATATCCCTCCACATCGATTCAATTATGATTTGATATTCACTCATATATTAAATCCTTGGGCTGTAAATAAGATAACTAATAACATGGACAGGGGTGTGAGTAAAAGAGGACCTTAAGGTTCTCTCCCTTTCTCACTCCCTAAAATCATTCATAAAGCACATCACACTCAGATTGGACAGCTTTATTTCATTCATGATAGGGGGTTACATGGGCATACAGATATTACCTTGAGCAAAATTAATATATTTGAAACATGTTTGTAAATATAGGTTATAAAAGCTTCAGAGAGAAAGTTTTCACTTAATAAGAGCAAATTAACCATTAAAAGAGAGAGAGGCAGAGAGACAGAGAGAGTAAACTACAAACAAGTCCCCGGTATGTCAAGTGCAGATATTAAATGATTTTACAAAAACATACAATGATTTACTAAGACAGGGAAAGACAATTAAAAATGGGAGGAAACTGGGACAGGTCAAGAGACAGAGAGAGAGAGAGAGAGAGAGAGAGATTTGAATGCATATGATATTATATATCTGAATAATTCAATTCTTTTAAAAAGATCAATATTTGATAAACATCAAAACAATCTCAACCATTTTAAAACACTCTTCACCTCTTCCCTTATATTTACCAACTTCTAAGGTTCAGGCAAAATACGCACAGCAGGGTATCTCACAAATTTCCACAATATCACCAAACATTATCCATAGTTGTGCGTAAATATCTTCTTTCAGAATTTGTGATACTGAAATTCCTTCTTAAATTCTGACACAATTATTGGTGTCAGAACCAAAATGACCTGTGGTTTGCATGATAGATTTTCACAGCAGGCCCAATTCTAGTTAATAAAATAAATATTTTTACTCTGTTTGTAAACTTGTTAGAAAGGGAGTGGAACTTTTCAGGCAGTGAACTCATATTGGCCTTCTGACATTTAAATTGGGTTAAACCTATGATTGTAACCATACCAATGAATTGACAGATATTGCAATTAAATTTACTTGAGGAAAAGGGAGAGTAAAGGAGAGAAAGGCAACAGAAAGATGGCAGCTATATCAAAGACTATTTTTTTTATATCAAGGCATTCTTTAAATTGTCTTGTTCAAGACTGATTTTCTGTACTATATCTTTCAGATTCCATGTGATTATTCGTTTTAGTTTTAATACAGCTGACTTGATGGTAGCAATAGATGTCAACAAAGACACAGAACAAAACAAAACGAAATAACAATATTTGTGGTGGACAGTGGCAGATATGTGATATGCAATTCTATTCATGGGGGGGGGGGGGGGAGGGGGGGGGGAGAACCTACTATGTCCCCCCCCCCCCCCCGATGAAAAGAATTTCCTGCATATTTATATGGTAGTGGTTCACTTGACTTCATAAAATGGGTTTTTAAATAAACTCTTTCAAATGCAGTGGAAAGGAAATTTAATGAATAGTGACCTTCAAAAGGACCATGACTTGTACATATCATCTATTTGAGAGTCAGAAAGACATTAATTCAATGTAAAATTAGATGTTTCTAACCTTTTCGAGACAATTTATAGACCACATTTTGTGGTTTGGCTCAATAACTTCTGATTTAGAGCCCTATAAGAAATATACCAGATGTATGAGTAGAAAGAGCAAACATTTCTGCATACACTGTGCTTATTTCTGTTGCATGACCATACTGCGTTTGATGTCAGGAATTTTAAAAAGGAGAATAAGCTTTAAAATCCTTAAATTGGCAACACATTGAGAGCTTCAAAATCTTAGTTTTTTGTCAAAATTGGCAATTTTTTCAACTTTCAACAAAGTTGTTAACCATGTGTATTAATTTCAAACACATTACATTTTATTACAACTATGCGGCATTAAAAGAAAAACATATTTCTTGCCAATTTGAAGAACAAAATGTGATCAATTTAGCCATTAAATAATCCGTCATGAAAGGGTTAATGCCCTTTTAGCTTCAAACAGAAGATACACGTACATAATCTTTTGAGAGCAAGAAAGGCATTACTTCTGTGTAAAATAATGCGAGTTAACACCTTTCTGCCTCTTAGTATATAGGTGACTGTGTATAGCCTCAAACAGCTACTGTTAATCTGCTTGTTTAGTGTACATTGTGTTCAACCAAATAGCTCAGCATTCCTATCACAACTTTATCGCTTCTGTGTAAATATTCTAACTGATATATTTACCTTTATGGACAATAACCTATCATCTTAAGGTAAATGATGGTTATATAAATATAGGAACATTTAGATATAGGGCAAGTTAATTTGCTTTACAGTTTAATATGAGGTCAAAGTAAGCACAGGTACTAAATCTTGAATGTGATGTGTTAGGGAAATGTAATGCCATATTATTAGTCTTTTGACAAAGTGAGCCATTGAGTATTGCTCATGAAAATGTGTTTTCCTTCCCTTCAGTTTTGTCTTTGTCATTTTTAACCCTTTCAGGACAGGAATTATTTAAGAGCTCAATTGATCACATTTTGTTCTGCAAATTGGCAACAATAATATTTTTCTTTTAGTGCTACGTGGTTCTAATAAGATGTAATGTCTTGAAAATAATATACATGGTTAGGAACTTTGTCGAAAAGTTGAAAAAGTTGCCAATTTGGACAAAAAACAATGATTTTGAATCTCTTAATGTGTTGCCAATTTAAGGATGTTCAATCTTATTCTCCTTTTTAAAATTCCTGGCATCAAACGCAATATGATCATGCAACAAAAATGGACACAATATGTGCAGAATTTTTTGCTCTTTCTACTCATGCATCTGGTATATTTTTTAAGGCTCTAAATCAAAAGTTATTGGGCCAAACCACAAAATGTGGTCAATTGTCTTGAAAGGGTTAATGTGTCTCTCTTTGTTTTTTAAATTTCTGACTTGAATTCTGTATGATCTGTTTTTCTCTTGTGAACCTCTCATAAAATTGTCATTTTTTTTTCTCATCTTGTGGCCCTACACATCTACTTTTATTAGGTAATTATTACTTTATTTGTCATTCTATGGATCTTACTAAAAGCCGCCAACAGCAGCCAAGAGGATACCAAGACACGGTTATCAATTTACCAAAAGCCGCCAAGAGTCTGATCTACTAAAAGCCGCCAACAACCATATCGATCATCCATGTTTCATCATTTTATTCTGGTGCTGATTTTAGGCCTTAAAACAACTTAAATTAATAATATTTAGAATAGCCTTAGCAATATTTAAGGAGCCTTTTGATTGTCTCTTGGCTGCTCTGGCATTTGTTTCGGCATGTTTTCAACTCTGCTGTTGGTGGCTAGTTTTCATTTCTACTATATCTGATTTAGCCAGCTATTCTATTGCTCCCAACAGTCCCTTCTGTTACCTTATCCATTTCCTCCTCCTCCTTCCCCTTCTTTCTTCTTCTTCTCCTCCTCTCCTCCCTCCTCTTCTTCTTCTTCTTATCCTTCTTCTTCTTCTTATCCTCCTCCTTCTTCTTCTACTCCTCCTCCTCCTTCTTATTCTCCTCCTCCTCCTCCTTCTTATTCTCCTTCTCCCCCCCTCCTCCTTCTTCTTCTTCTTCTTCTTCTTCTTCTTCTTCTTTCTTCTTCTTCTTCTTCTTCTTCTTCTTCTTCTTCTTCTTCTTCTTCTTCTTCTTCTTCTTCTTCTTCTTCTTCTTCTTCTTCTTCTTCTTCTTCTTCTTCTTCTTCTTCTCTTCTTCTTCTTCTTCTTCTTCTTCTTCTTCTTCTTCTCTCCTCCTCCTCCTCCTCCTCCTCCTCCTCCTCCTCCTCCTCCTCCTCCTCCTCCTCCTCCTCCTCCTCCTCCTCCTTCCTCCTCCTCCTCCTCCTCCTCTTCTTCTTCTCCTTCTCCTCTTCTTATTCTCCTTCTCCTTTTCTTTGTCCTCCATTTCAACCCTTTCTCCCTGTTCAGTCTCCAAAACAATTAATGCCCTGCCTATGATCTATGCTGCATCCTTTCTCCTACACCAGTCATCTTGGCCCCTCTCTGGTATTCACAAGACATAAACACATCAACTGCTCTTCTTCATCACATGTCCAACTCGAAATCTCTTCAAATGAGCTGTGTCTACACAGTAGCTAACTTCCAGAAATATAAGTTCCAGATCACATGTTTTCTAGAAGCTTTGTAATGTATAAACACATGTTTCTTACTATATCCCACTTCTATAAAAGAATATTCTTACATCAACAATTTTGCTCAAGAAATTCGCTACCTGTCAAGAATGCTATGACAATTAGACATTATGTTGTCTGATGAGAGCTAGAAAGATGTTAGCTCTGTAAATGCATTAGTGTCCTTGGCTTTTGAAAAGCACTTCTAGTGAGAATATGTTTTGAAATGCCCTAAATCGTAAGGTAACACAGAGGTAAGCATAATGATAGGAGATTAGGAATGAATATAAAGACCCATTTGCTGGCATATTTTGTAAATTTTGAAGTTTTTGAAACAATTGAGGGATTTCTGCTGTCTATATTCCAGAAACTTAAGCTCTAGAGGATATACAATCTGAAGTGTGGATGATGCTATTGTAAATCTCTTCAAATGTTTGCAATGCCCAGCCTGTCTCATGCCTGGCCTGTTTTACATGCCTCTCAAAGAGCTTAGTGTCCAGTCTAGCTTTGCTTCAAGACAAAATAACTTCTACATTCTCTTTACAAAATGAGTTCAACCATGGTTTTAATCCAGTCAAGAGAAGTACACTAAAATAGACCCTTTTTACACCCCTATTAAATATGAAAAGAAGGGAAGAGTGAAAGGAGATAATATAATCTCTAAATTTATTCAAACAAAATTTCTTTATATGGCATAAAAAATAACTAGTTATGTCTGGATGCCAGACCATGTCCAGGGTAGTGTAATAGACAATCTTGTATCTAAATTTAATTTGTGTATATTGTTGTAAGACACAAATCTAATAACAAAATGGGCCTGTATTTCAACTCAAGATACCGGAGCAGTACACATACATGTACATGTATTTAACTGCTTAGGTATATTGAATATCTTGGTCAAGTATCCTTGTGCATGTGCAAATAAAGCAACAAATCTTTTTCAAAAATACTTATGTTTAATGTGATCGATTATTTACATGTATTATAAACTGACAATGATTATGAGCAAAATGCAACTGTGAAAAGGAGGGGAGTACATGTAGAAGCAGAAACAAAAAGGTGGCAGAGGGGAAAATAAATAAACCAAATGCAACAAATCTTATTTTGCTCAGTCAAGCATTTAAAGAAAATTATCTTGTCTCTGAGAGCTAGAAGGGCATTAAGTCATATACTTATACAGAGTTAACGCCCTTCTGACTCTTAACAGATGATTCTAGAAGTCCAATATAGCTATCTGAATGTGCAATAATTTCTCCCTCATCTACCGAACATTTCTTTGGTCAGTATGCATGAAATGTTCCATTCTATTTCCCTTGTTTGAATGATTTCTAGTGGTGATGCGAAAAATGCTTAGTTTAATAAGCTAGTTCGCAATTAGTACATGTGGTGCAAATGACCCTGAAATGACCCCAATCTGCAACTTCTTTAAGGTATAGAATCATACTGGAGTGTGCATCATGGTGAGCACACTATGAAAGTGTATAAATCTTGATTGTACTCGGTACAAATTACCTTTATCTGCACTTGCGCAAATTATAATTTGCAACGCACTGGCTTATTCTAAGTAACTCTTGGAATATTTCTACACTCCATGTCTATTTCCTTTTCATTATGTACAATAAAGTAGCAACATTAATGCTCTTCATAAGACTTTAAGGGAACTTTCAAGCATCATTTTTTTTCTGCTCTTGTATGTAAATGAAAACAAAGTTGTCTCATTTGTAGTCCATTTTCTTCTTTCATTGCCTAATAAAGAACATGTACATGTATATTTTCTTTTTAATTCTTTAATGTTGTTCTGATACAATTCTTTCTTTCTTTTTAACTAGCATGCATGGTCTGGAATGATACTTTCCAACTCTTCCTGAAAAACAGTTTCAAAGCATCTGGTGAGGAGTGCTTAATTCTCATTGCCCCTCATTAGGTCTCTGAAAAATTCATTACATCACAGCTCACTCATATATAGCTCTCAACTACAGATGGCAGCAGACAGATTTTAAGTTCACACACAATTGAGGATCTTGGACCATTTGCTTCCAACTACGGACATCCACTTCCATGAAAGGCAAAAATAATTTACATTTTGCTCTGGTCACTGGTAGAAGCCAAAATCAGTATATTTCCCTTCTGTAGATGTATTTATATCATGTTATTGCTATTTTAGGTGGGGTTTTTTTTTTTTTTGCAAAGTAAGCAAACAAAAACTCATTGATTTCCTTTTCCTGCCTGATGGCAACTATACAGGAAGAAAAGATAAGAAATATTGTTGCTACATCTCAATGGATCTCTGTGAAACTGACTCCAGTACTAATTCTTCAACTTAAGCTTCCCCTTCCTTATATTGATCCATCTCTACACATTTACTGAAACAACTTTAATCATTCTTCGTTCGAGAAAAACAACACAAGCTCCCACATTCAGACATAAGGGTAAAAACATTGAGAGAAAAAAGTACAGATCGTACAGAGAAACATATACATGTATCGTGCTTTTGTTTTTAGAATAAAGAAAAATAGAGCACACACAAAAGGACAAACAAGATAAGAAACAACTAGCTGACTTACATTATTGTTGAGTTGTGATGAAAGGTTTCCAACACGCCCTTGCTCTCTCTCCAACTCTCTCCTAAGTCTCCGAATCTCAGAGGCTGCTCGGTCTTCAGCCTGTTAGAAAAGAGATGGAAGGTGGAAGGTGGAAGGAGCAGGAGGAGGAGGAGGAGGAGGAGGAGGAGGAGCAAAAGTTATATTTTGGTTTTCACTTATTCAAATCATCAAAATGGTACAAAAAAACATAAAGATTGTGTCGTAGTGAAAATACTGTTTGGGTCACATGAGCTCTTTTTGGTACAGTATATATACAATAAGATTCTGTTACAGCATTTTTTACATATTGTTTTTTCTTTCAAAAGCTACCATATTCTTGAGATTACCATAGCAATTGTAGAGCTTTTAAGAGGTATTCTAGAACTCACAGGTATTTTTGACCAACACCATGCCCAAACTTTTATCTTACCTGACATGTCTTCAGAGGCCAGCACATTCTGAGTGCAAAGAACAATATCACTTGCAATGTCATGAAAACTAGTATGCTTTCAATTTGTCACGACAAACATGAAAACGACTTATGTATTTAGGCAGTGGTTCTCAACAGTAAGTTTACACAAATACTACTTGATACTTTTTAATCCCTTGGCAACTGGAACCAAGTAGTCCAGGGGAGCGTTTCATCAAGCGTTTTGTCAGTGATTTTTACCGACAAATTTGCTCTCAGCCAATCAGATGCAAGGATTTCAGTAGCTTATAACAGTTGTCGGTAAAAATCGCTGACAAAATGCTTGATGAAACGCTCCCCAGGTTTGAAGCCTATGGGAATGAGAGAATACAGTAGTTTTTCATTTTGCCTTGAAAGGCGGAGTGTTAGAGGGGGTAGTTTCTTACCGTTGAGTACAATGATGATGAGGTCGAGACAAGGGACAGAGAGGATCCGGTAAGCTCCTCGGCACCCTCGTTGCTGAGCACACCCATGCTGAGGGCAGCACGCTGACGTTCGTCCAGGGAGACGGACCCATTGCGCCCTCTGTTGGTGAAGGGTTGAGTGAAGGCATTGGCGGACATACTATTGGAACGGACCATTGAGGTAGAACTAAATTTGGTATTTAAAAAGAAAAAAAAAAGCAAAATAACAAAATAAACAAAAAAAAAATACAAATAATACAGAAAAATAACATACTATAATACAAATAATTGTTCTACTGCACTAGAAACAGCACCAGCTGAGTTAAGTCTGGAAAGGCTTGCAGACCAGCACGTAAAAGTTGCTAAAACAGGTAAATTTTGACTGATTGTAAAAAACAAATTATTTCTCAACATAATACAAAATAGCTGAAACAAAGGAAACAAAGAATGAAAATTAGCACTTGATGAAAAGAAAGAAAATCAATTTTTTAGTTCAAACAGTTATTACCCACAAAAACCTTCATCAAATGAAAGCTAAGTCTAAACTAGAGATTCCTCTTTATCATTAAATTCAATAAAAATAATACCCCTATTTCTTTTCTCCAGACACCATTGTATACTAGTCAATTCCTCACTTAACTCCTGGACCCAACATTGTACCTAACCCATACCTTGAATTTTCGCTAAAACACAATAACAATCCTAATCTTAATCCCAACCAAGCAGCTTTTACTTTACAATAATAATAAAGTCTCAAGAAAATTTTATCAAAGCAAATGTCACCAGAACAAATGTCAGATACCAAAGAGAGAGAGGACACTAACCTGATGGCTGAGGATGCAGCCGGGAAGTAGCCAATGGGAGGCTGAGAGACAGTAGACCCTGTCGGTGAGATTGATCCGCTCTTGTCACCCGATAAGAGTCCAAAGTTACCTGCCCTGAGCCATGCCATGTCCTCCAAGTCCTTCTCAGTGAGTCCCTGGTTCGACCTGAGAGACTTCTCAGAGAAGTTGGACCTAGTGCTGTTACTGCGCATGACAGACGAGTGGGGCTGGGTGGGTCCGTAGCGCTCGCTGGCGGCATGGCTTGAGACGCTCATTGCGCTTGAGGTAGTGGACTCGATTGACTCCATGCTGTCCGATTGTTTTAGATTGGAAGCGTTAGCACGGTTATTGTTGCTCCGGAGATACGGTGAGTTGATGCCAGCTGTGTGGAGGGAGGAGATGCCTCCAATCTGGATAGAGGCGTAACCATCACTGACATATCCACTGTAACGCGGAGGGGAGTCTGAAAAGGGTGATGTTCTTAACCCACTGTCAGTTAGAGAGGCGTTCTGTGAGCGTCTGCGCATACTTTGAGGGCTTGTGATATATGACATGCTGTGTTCACTGTCACTCATTGCACCATGTCTATTGCTCATATCAAGGACTGTGTTCTCTTTACAGAATTGTGCGTGTGGGTTGGATATGATGGTGTCTTCGATCCCTGAGTCACGAGTGCCTCTACCAAACAAGTTCTTGAGAGCTTGAGATTTGCTCTTAGCATCGATCTGGCCTGAGGACGATCCACTCTTCAGTTCTTGCATAATGTGCCTTGCAATCTGGCCATGAGTTTTCATCTGGCTGCGCTTCAGGGAGCCATATCTTAGTCCCTCCCCAGGAGATGAAATCCCTGAGCCATCCAGCTTTCCAGGACTGGTCACCTTTGAGCTCCTACCACCTGATCCCTCACCTCTGGGTGATTTATCACTAGTTCTCATGTAATGTGACTCAGAGCTTCGCGGTGAGCGCTGCCGTTCTAAACTAGAAGTATCAGAAGCGGCCTGTGATCCTTCAAGGCTGGCCTTTCCAGACCGTCCAAGGCTTCCTGTCCTGCTCGCGATATTCGTAGGCCTTGGTTGGCCATTACCACCAATCCTGCTCCCATTAGATCCAGGAGTTCTTTGCCCGGACGCATGCTGAACCGGTTGTCTCCTATACCCAAACCCAAACTGAGCATTACCAGCCCTTTGGGCTTCAGCCCCGTTTCCCCTTTGGACAACCCCCTGTCCATTCCTGGGGTCTTTCCTTTCCCCAGCACCAGCGTTTCCCGTTACTGTTCCAATCCTGGCTCCAGGCGACACCCTCATCAAGAAGTTGGGGTCACGCCCAAACTGTTGCCGATGCTTCACCTGTAACCTATCCAGACTCCTTTGCCAGCTTGGAGGACCCCCCTGAGGGGGATGCGCAGCCGACGCCCCTTGTGCCTGACCCCGCATCGAGGCATCCCCAGAACGCCCTCCACCTCTAGCTCCCCCTCCTTCTTTCTCTCCTCCTTCTGCGACTGTTCTTGCTTTTCCCTGTCTTGCTTTCCCATTGCTATCCTCCATCTTACCGTCCTTGGAGGTGTGTTTCATCCGATTCACCTTGCTGCTGGCTCCACCATCTCCATTCTTCTTCTCCCGCCGTGGCGAAGACGATTTCCGGTGGGCATTTTTGTCGGTGGCGGCCTTGACAAGGGAGAGGCTGTCTAGGGAGAGGGGTTCTCCGCAGAGCTCAAGGTTCTTGGAAGAGTCGCAGGAGTTTCTGGAAGACCCGGTAACGTTATCGTCGGTGCTGATCTCTGCTATGGTGTCACTGATTCCACTAGAGATGGAGCTACTATCATCCAAGCTGTAGGGATTCAAACAAAAAAGAAAGAAAAGCATAGTTAAGTATGACTTAAAAACCAAAATTATTTGATGGCTTCATTGAACATAATGTTAATTACGTGACCAAGAAGACTGTAGAAGAAATCCAATGGAAATGCCATTTCAATGAAAATGAAACTGTCTTATGGCAATAATCAGGCCTCATGAAAGCTCAGATATCACCACCATAAAAGAGACGATGTAGAATGAGAAAATAAGAGAAAAAAGATCAAGTAAACAAAAAAGTACATAATTATTCTGCAGTCATATGAAATATACATGCAGGTGTCAGTAAAATTTTTGTCAAAATACTCCCTAGAGTTATCTTCAATTTTCGATATTTCCTTAACTTATCCACTGACATCATAAAGAATGAATGCAAAACAACCATTAATTTTACACTCCTACCAAAATCTTGATTTTTAATGGTATGTTTTCATCTTTTTCACATAAAGGCCTACATGTTTATGCTTGTGATATGATACAAACTGTATGTTGATCTTGCATTAGTACTTATTTTTGTTAGAGGTTGTTGCTAGTCTTACACTTTTCTCATAATCCTTTTAAAAAAAAAATTTAACAGAAAGAAAACTGTGTGACATGCTATCTGATTTGACTCATGGATGAGAACCTGCTGGACTTCACAAATAGAAACCTTATTATATCAATGGACTTGCATCATAAAATAACCTTATGAGTGACTTGGGACCTGAGTGGGGAAGTGATAGAAGCAGGGTGTGTGCATATCAGCTGTTCCGGTTCATGTTTTGTTGAAAGAATTGTGGAAGATTGATATGTTTATTCAAGAAAAACACTAAAAGCAAACTTCAACCAAAACAACTTGGTTGGTTGAAGGTCAGTGGCATCCAGTTTATTTAAGAAAATAAATTTTGTACTTTTTTTGATAGGCAAACTGCACGTATTCAATGACTTGTTCAAAAGAACTTTAGGCCTATATCACTTTTTAAGAGTCAAGTAGTAAACATTTTATTGCAAAGCTTGAGGGAAACATAGTGGGAGGTGTTATGGAAAACAATGTTTAGTCCATTTGGGAAAAGATTTACCTACTTTTGTTAAAGGTCACATTGTACACTAATGCTAAGAGTGATGATAATAAGGAAAAAATGACATGATTTTGAATATCGTTTGGACATTTGCTTCAAATCTACAGAGGGGAACATCTTTGATCACAGGTCTTGGTCTAGACCTTAACATTTTCCCAACTTAAATTAACAAACTAATCCCATTTCAGAGCAAAAAGTTTGTATTAGCTTTATAGAATGGTATTGATTTTCTCTTTATTTTTAGGGAGGGGGGGATTCCATCATCTTTTACTAGAAACTCTCAACCAAGCCTTCTCAACCTGCCCTTCATTATCTTAAATTGAACGAAATATAATGAAATCTTTTATTTTCTTATCTTTTATTTCGTGCTGTGTGCATGTGTGAGTGTGTGTGGGGGGGGGGGGGGGGGGGGCAGAGGCGCAAATCCATTTTAAAATGTGGGAGGGGGGGGGGTCACCACATGATTTAACTTTTGTACCTGTCCGAAATGCTGAAAATTTTTTTCTGACAACCCCCCCCCCCCCCCACCAAAAAAAAGGTTATCACATTTTATGGGTCTAGTTTTCCTCCAAAATTCTCTGACAAGCAAAAAAAAAAAAAAAAAAAAAAAAGTGTGTGGGGGGGGGGGGGGGGAATTTCCCCCTGTTCCCCCCCTGTATTTGCGCCCATGGGGGGGGGGGGGGAGGATGGGGTAACTAACATTATAAGCGGGTTTTAAAAATGTTTGAGTTCTGCTCATGCAATTACATTGTGAAAGGAACTGTCTCAAAGCGATTAGGAAAGCTTGATCATGTCTATATAAGAATTGGTGTATACTGAGAGGTTTTGGAATCATCAAAATGATAAGAAATTGACCCAATCTCCCTGAAAAGCAAATGTACTGCACACACATGTGGCATGAACGTCTGGCCTGAATACTTCAGTTATTTCTCATAGTGTAGTGTACAAGAGGGCATTTGAAGAGCAATCCTTTTCAGAGGACATTTCCACTATGATGTTCTTCCAAAGTGACAGAAAAACAATGAGGAAGCTCACAAATCATTTTGCACATTTCCAAGAAGTCACCTTCTCTTTAACCTTGGATATTGAACATGTATGCAGACATAATTGCTGTTAATTGTTTTACACATTTGAGCACTTTGGTAAAAATAAAATAAAATGCTACTGCACTTTTCGATATTAGTGAGGTTCACATGACAGTCTCTAATCACTTTCAGTTTAACTTGTGGTTTCTTAATTTTACGTTCCCTTGTAGTGGGCTTATGAGCAGCTGGAGGGGGGGGGGGGGGGGTGGGTCGTCACTTGAAGTTATGTGTCGTGTGAATGCAACTAACCCGCTTGTTGTTCAGACTGACCTCTCTGACCATGTTACGCGTACACACAAGTATCCGGTTTTATCAAGGACTCCTAGCTTTGCTTGTAGTTTCATGACTTTGAGTTTTGGTCCTGTGTGAACCCTCATCGTTGTTAGTGGGTCTTTGTTTCAAAACTTCAAAGTTCTGAAGCTGTAAGTTTCAACTTGCGAACCCATGCAAACATAGCTACTGACTGGCAAACTTCCAACTTCTGCTTACAGCATTACTCATGCATAAATTGATCATTATCCTGTTTTTCTTACAAAATTCTAAATGGGACATTTTAACAAGCCGCAAGTGAATTGCATCAGACAGTTTTTATCAAAGAACAGGCACATGTTTTGTGACTTCGGGTTTATATGTTTACACAAAAATACTTTCATTCATTCCAGTAATTACCTTGTTTGGATATTACTGATCAAATATGTTGATCCTATGCATGTACATTTCTGGAAAAAAGGGAAGAAATGCTTATCTCACTCTGCTTCGTTCAAGAGTTGTTTCATTACAATTACCACAGACCATATTTTTTGAACCTGCTCCATTTTATTGACAAATTTGTATCGTCAAATATTACTAGGTAATATGTCCGTCAGAAAAGTATTTTAAGGTGACAAAGTAAGGTAGGAAATACATGTACACGAACCATTCTTTCTTACAAACATACCCAGCATTCTTAAGTGTAACACATAGAGAGAAGCAAGAATTTAGAGCATGAGTTTTAAACTAATCAAATGAATGAAAGGAACTCCCACAGTTTAACTGCTTTGCCAATTCAATTCCCAAAACACCACGTAAACAAATCAGTTCATCTTCATAATGATTCATTCCTTGTACTTGGCCAACATAAGTCTGAACTTTCAGACAGCTTAGCGTCTCGAGTCTAGTATTGGTAATCACAGCTTTGGGAATACAGTCACATTTCCCTAACCGCCACCACTGTGTACGAAAGGTCAATATTATGCAGGTCAGATTGGAAAGTTTATTATGAAATAATAATAACATCAACAACAACAAAAAATGTTTCTTCTTATTATTATTCATTGTTCATAATATGTGTTTAAAAAATGATAGAAAACAATGAAATGTTTGAGACCATTAAGAAATAATTCAGGATGTTTTGTAAAAGTTTGCAGTCTGTTAATACTGACTGTAATCTGCAAGGGTATAAGGGTATAAATTGTCTTTACTGATGTAACGGAAGGGGGATAACAACATGGTAAAGAAAATACTTTTTATTACTGTAAACAAATGTGGAAGAAGGAGAAAAGTATAGTAAAAGTTATCAAAACATTTAAGATACTTCCCAATTCCATCCAAATAAAAGATAAAAGTGACTAACAAAAAGATGGGCTATCGTAATGTAGTATCTTCAAACTCATATTATGAAAAGCAAAACATTCTAGGACAGAATTTTCCAAACTCTGAACTAGGAATATGTGCAACAAATCAATAGTACATGTATGGAATTACACACAAAATTTGCAGCATGCAAAAGAATTTAGGTCCCTTAAAAACAAGAAAAAGCACTCGCATTCCAAATATTTGCACTATTAGAATGATGAATAACTCAATTTTCCAAAGAATTCTAAATCATATGCCAAGGGGGATCGATTTCTCTGAAATCGGTCAAAGTTTGTTCCTCTCTGTTTTGGCAATTGGTCATTCTCGTTGGTTCTCCGCTTTTTTTTTCCTTGGACTTTTGCCATTGTCCGTAATTTAAAAGGGTCACTTCACATGTCACATGAAATCAGGGTGTTCATTCATTAGGAATTACAAAGTTCTGAGAGAAAAAGTAATAGTAGCATATACACCTATATTCTATACCAAGTTACTCTGAAGCTTGAAAAGTAGGTTAAAGGTTTCTTGGGGTGAATTGAGAAGTAACCTTGCCTATTTCCTTTAAAGTGATTTGGTAACTTTGTAGAGGCTTGATAAAATCTGAGCTGCCTGGCCTTACATGCTATCAGTGTATGTAATATGGTGTAAAAATGAAGCCCAGGGGGGAAAAAAAGCACTTCAAAATCATCATGTGCTTCACAAAAGTAAACATATGCAAGGGACCGGAAATGCCAGACTCATTTTCCCCCATAGACTCAGTGTTAGACTAAAGCGTATGGCCATACGCTTTCGTAAATGGGAGTATTCAGCCATAGATATCTTAATAATAGCATTATATATTTGAAAACCTTTCTATGCCTGGCTATTTATTTATCCTTCTGAACATCATTATACAAGACAGATATCAAAATTCAACAATTTATTAAATCAAGCCTCCACAAAGTTACCAAATCCCTTTAAGGAAACTATTTCACAATTTTGAAATCCTTCCATGTGATCCAACCCTGTATCAAACCTCTCTTAAAATGTGTGGAAAATCTGAAAAATTTGAAAAGTTGAAAAACAAACAAACACTGATTTGCAAAGTGATTTAATAACAAGAAGGAAAGTGCCCAGAATAGACAAGCGACAAAAAGGCTAAGAGAATAAGTTCAAGCTTACTTTTACCTGCATTCATTTTTTACAGGAAACATTAAAAAGAGATCATTCAGGCCCATTTCCAAGCATCATAAAGAGGAGGGGCCGACATAAAGTATTCTGAAATATCCTGCCATAACTTCCACTTGTTGGTTTATCAAGTAAATTTGTTGCCTATACAAATGTACTTTGAAGTTTAATGTACGTTATAGAAGGGAAAGGCTTCATGATAATTTTAACACCTGTACATACTTAGGAAGATTTGTTCTTACAATGTAAACTTTTTATGTTTATTTTTCCTCACTTCTGTCATCACAAATGTATGTCACATCATTTGAGAAAGTTCTCAAGTTTATCAGAGTAAGCAAACTTTGTAGAAAAAACAGTGGATCACTAGAATATTTCTTTCTTCTATAAGAATTGGTATACTTGAATCTTTCATTTTATGAGTCCCATATGCACAAAACTGTGTGTGTCCAAAAATAATCCTGCATGTGGACGCAGTTTTATTCACTCAACATTAATATTTAATTGGTTTCATGCCTGTTCAAATAAGACTCCTTCAATGCATAAGAAAAACACCCCACTTAAGAACTTTATCTAACCAAACAAAATCTTTGCTTTTTATGTTGGAAAAGTCCTTTGATGTCAACCTCAGCAATATAATACAAATAATACTAAAAGTAATATCAATCGTTGGAAGTGTTGACTTAAAAGGCAGCCTTCAATACAGGTTGGAGTCAATAAAAATGTTATTTGCCAGCATTTTTGAAGTGATGATATATCATATATAATGAAAGTGTAAACGATACTGGAATGTTGCAGTTTGCATGATTTTTAATCTTTCAGTATTTTGAGATGAAACACCTCATAACTGACCATTAAACAGCAAAGAACAATGCCACAAGCTATATCTGGAATTTTGAAGAATTGCATTTCTACGGTTGCAAGAGTAGCAAATTTTGAAAATGACATTGCCTTCCAAAAACAGCAGTAGAATTAAAACGCCTTACCCCAAATTGATGATCTTGGTGTCATTTTACTTGGTAAAGAAATTTCTACTCAATAAAATAAGAACTAAAAATATCGTGCCAATGATCTTGTTTAAATTGCAGATCTCAAGTGTTGCATTCTTTCTGGGCCACCCTGTATATTTGCTTGGCAAAGTTGACCAAGATCAAAATCTAAAAGAAATCAGATTTGGTATGAAAATAGCACACCATTACATGAATTCCACAAAGATCATTATAATCAGAAGACAATAGGAAATGTAATTATCTCCTTAACATTGTTAGCTTTATGAGAAAAAGCTCACTACATCTTACTTATTAAAAACTATCTGGTATTTCCCATTTAATTGTCAATTCAATACGGAACTCTTGGCAACAGGGATATCAACAAGAGAGTGAATTACATTAATAGGCCATTCTAAAATATAGGATTATAGGCCATATAATTTCTTTTCATTTTCCTTTCTTGATATTTCCTCAACATCCACAATATTCACATTCCCTTTTATATGGAAAGTAGATTACACTGATTCAATTCTTGAGGGCAGATCTAGACTACACTCTAATTCTTGTCAACATTTCTACTTTCTTTGGTGTCTAAAGCCTCCTTATCCTGGTCAGTAAAAGTGATAAGTTTCATATGTTATTTACACCCGAAGGCAATACAAGAAATTAAAAAAATAATGAAAAGTGAAGGAGAAAAATGGGGGGAAAAGTGATTGGAGGACCTTATGCCTGTCTTGGAAGGTAATTCGATGGATTTTATATGATGTGGGGTCAAGTTTTGAAATCAGAGATTTGAGTCAAGTTTGAACTCAGCATGATGTAGCCATATGAACTGAGCAGGTCTTGCTTCGATAATGAAATGCCTTGGAGCTGACAGAAATACCAAAGACTGATTAATTTAAGTGTACACATTTGCAATGAGTGAAGTGCAAAAAATTGCCCTCCAATTTTGCATGATTAAACCTGTCTAGCCAAGTTATGTTACTACCAGCATTATCACAGGAATTCATAGAAAATAAAAATGATTAGGATGTTCAGTAGTGAACACCATATCTACGAAGTAGCCATACTTACCTATACCCTAATTGCTATTCGATTGCCCTGCTCGAATACACCGGCAAAAAACCTTCTCTAAAAGAGAAGGGTCTGCAAAAGCAGACTACCGCCCCGCGCGATACAGCGGGCAACCCCGCTGCCCGCTATAAAACCCCTCTTTGCGCGGGCTACTTCCTCTTTCTGACGGCGAGCAAGCCCGGATTAAGGGGAGGCGGGAGGGTCGTATAGGTAAGTATGGCTACTTCGTAGATATGGTGTTCACTACTGAACATCCTAATCTACGTCAGATACGCCATACTTACCTATACCCTAATTGCTAGATTACCACGGACAAAGAGCATAGGGAGGCGGGTAACATAAAAAGAGATCAAACCACACCTAATGTATACAACCTCCCTCAGGGAATACCTGAGCTCCCGAAAATGAAATTGTCAAGCGAACAATTTTAAACATGCGCCAAGTTGTGATCCACTCAGTGCCTACCTGGTCCTAGTGCTGCGAACAGGATAAGGTTGCCCTCGCAAAACTAGTGTCTTGTCCAAGAACATCGGAAAGGTAACATGATATGAATGTGTTAGAATTGGACCAGTAAGCTGCTTTTAGGATATCTTCTATTGGTACCCCCCTAAAAAGGGCCCAAGAAGCTGCTACGCCTCTTGTGTCATGGGCTCTGACCCCTTGTTGTAAGATCGCAGAATTACCAGCAGATTGAATTGCCTGAACGATCCAACGAGATATTGAGTCAGGAGAGACAGCCTTGTGAGGAGGATTGAAACTGACAAAGAGCTGTTCTGAAGAGCGAATTCCCTTAGTTCTATCGAGGTACCATTTTAAAGCCCTCACAGGACACCAGAGTTTATCTTCCCTTATGGTTGACAATGAACTAATGGATGGAAGAACAATCTCCATGGGTTGAGAGGATTCTCTTTGGTTCTTAGCTAAGAATCTACCATGAGGGATTAGCCTAACTCTGTTTTTCTCCCAACGAATATGCCCCGGGGCTGTGGTCAGTGCATGAACAGAACTACGCCTCTGACCTGAGGCTGCAGAGAGAAGAAAAACAGTTTTTATGGTAAGATCTCTCAGTGACGATTCGTGCATTGGCTCAAAAGGAGCAGTACTTAGAGCTTGAAGGACCTGGGGAAGACTCCAGGCTGGGGAAAGAAGTCTCCTACTCGGCCTGTTGAGGAAAAAGGACTTCATTAGTCTTGAAAGAAAAACAGAAGAGGAAACAGATTCGCCGTTGTTAAACCCTTCATGTAAAACTGAAATGGCGGACCTGTAACCCCGAATTGTATTAATTGCCAGATTCTTGTCATATAAGGAGATAAGGAAATCAGCAATCTCACCTATAGAGGCCTTGTATGGATCAGTCTCAGCCTCCCCGCACCATCTAACGTAGTGAGCGAGTCTTGAGTTATAGGTGGATCGTGTTGAGGATCGTAGGCATTCCGTCGTGAGATTGGCAGCCCTTTCAGAAAGTCCTGCCTTAATTGCGGCTGCCCTGTAACTGGCCATAGTGTAATCCTCAGCGTGTGAGGGTTGGGGTAGTAATGTTTGGTTCCAGGTTGACTTAGAATGTCCTGCCTGTCTGGCAGAGTCACAGGATTGTCCCAGAGAAGGCTTACAAGCGTGGGAAACCAAGGACGACGAGGCCACCATGGTGCAATCAGGAGTATGGTCGCCCCCTCTCTTTCGACCTTTTGAAGTACTCTGGGGATAATGGAGAACGGAGGGAAGGCATACCCGAGCACATTCCTCCATGGAATTGAGAAGGCATCCGTTGCTATTGCCAGTGGATCCCTGTGTTTGGTGCAGTATGTTTGAATTTGCTTGTTGAGCGTCGACGCAAATAGGTCTATCTGGGGTTGACCGAATTGATTGAATATTTGCCTGGCTACGTTTGGGTGAAGCATCCATTCTGATGGGAGATATTGTCCCCTGGATAGAAAGTCCGCTATGTGGTTCTCCTTTCCCGGAATGTAAGACGCTATGACGTGAATGTTGCGGCTGTGGCACCAGGTTAGAATGTCTAACGTCAATCTGCAAAGGGCTCTTGAGCGTGTCCCCCCTTCTCTGTTCAGATAGGTCACCACCGTTTTGTTGTCTGACTTCAACAAGACACATTTCCCCACAATATGAGCTCGAAAATGTCGTAGAGCAAATTGCACTGCCAGCATCTCCAGTTTGTTGATGTGATATTTCCTCTCCTGTGCATTCCAGGTCCCCCTGATGTGGCTCGAATGCAGGACTGCACCCCAGCCTTGCTTGGATGCATCTGTCAGAATTACTACAGATGGCTGAGGGTTCTGGAATGGTTTCCCCGATTGCAGAACGGAGGGGAGAAGCCACCACTGAATTGCTTCCCCAGCTTCTGGTGTCAGTGGGATCTGTATCTTCTTCGCCTTCATGGGGTAGCGGTAGAATCTGAGCAGGTGTAACTGAAGTACCCTCATCCTCAGCCTGCAGTGAGGGACTGTGTCCACTAGGCTTGCAAGGAGGCCCAGGAAGATCTGCCAAGCTTTTGCTGTTGAATATTGGTTGGTTAAGAGCTGTTCTGCCACTTCCCGTGTCCTGTGGATACGATGGGGAAGTGGGGCTGCCACCTGACGTGTAATGTCTATAGATGCCCCAAGGAAATCCGGAGTCTGAGTGGGGGTCAACTTTGACTTTTCCCAGTTGATGAGAAAGCCTAGGCTTGTTACAAGGGAGATTGTGATAGCCAGGTGTCTGCGGAGAGTCTCCCGTGAGGGGGCGAGGATCAGCCAGTCGTCCAGGTAACAGAAAACTTTTACGCCCCTTCTCCTCAGCTCTGCTGCGACTACCCTTATCAACCTTGTAAAGATACGTGGGGCAGTGCGGAGTCCAAAAGGGAGGGCTTGATACTGATAAGTCTTCGCCCCCACGGCAAAGCCAAGAAGATGCTGTGTTGACTTTGCTATGGGGACGTGAAGATATGCATCTGTTAAGTCTATGGAGGCTGCCCATTCGTTGGGCCGAATTAGAGGTAGGATTCTGGAAAGACATTCCATCTTGAAGGGTTTGTTTTCGATAAAGTTGTTTAGTTTCTTTAGGTTTAAGATCATTCTGAATTTCCCAGACCGCTTTAAAGTAAGGAAGATATTTGAAAGGACGAGATTCCGATTGGCGTGTACCTGGCGAATTGCTTGTTTTAGTTCCAGTTCTTTGATTTCTCTGAACACGGCTTTCCTTTTTTCTAATGACAGAGGGGGAATTGTGATGCTTCTCAGTTGATTGTATGAGGTGCGATAGTTTGGGTCGATCTCGATATGGTATCCCCGGCGAACTATTTTTAGAACGAACTGGTCTGTTGTTATGGCTTCCCAATTGTTTGCGAAGAATTGAAGTCTTCCTCCTACTGGGATATTTGGTGAAAGCGGTCTGGTCAAGGAGTCAAAATTGCTGCCGATTTGGGGAGGAGCGGTGCTGTGACTTGGAGAAGAGCTTATTTTGGCCACGAAAAAACCTCTGGCCGCCCTGTTTCCTTTGTGGTTTCTTTTCCCTGTCTCTCTGGAACTGGGGGGAACGACGTCGTGTTTCCTGAGGGGGGGCTTGCTGGCGTGAACGGGAGCGTGATTGATGAGGGGAGGTGTGTGAAGACAGTTTGAATACCGTCTTGTCTGCGGTGGACGAGGCAGAGATAGAAGACTCTAATACCTCCTGAAGGCGGCCATCGAAGAGGTCCTCCCCGCAGGCCGGCAGTTTTTCAAGCATTCGTGTGGCCTCCCGTTCAATATGAAGCTGCTCAAGCAAGTAAGAGCGTCTAGCCCTTGTGCATATTATCGCTGTCCTAGTGGCCTGTTCAAATTGCAAGTCAGATATTTTCATAAGGCTGTCCCAGATATTCTTGCGATCCTCTGGAGATATGCCCAGTCGCTCGGCCTCACGAAAAGCAGTCAGGAGGTAGGATTGATAGGTGGCCAACCTCATAGATGCTCTGGCTGCCTGGTCCACTGAGGCTAGGTTGCCATCCATTACCTTGAATTTGCGTGATCTTAGGGGATTCTGCCAGTAGGAGGATCGTTTGGCTTTAGCATCCCCCACCCGTCGGGCGGCCTCAGGGACTACAGGACTTTTAAAGTATTTCTTAAAATCCTTATCATCAAAGTGAAAGTTTCTACCCACCTCTTTACTCGTTGGCCTTATGTAGGTACCTTTGCCATTGAGATATTGGATGCAAGATGAGAAGGGCTTGTCCAACTTCACTGCACATGTGTTCTTGGGGGGTCTACCCAGTTCAGAGTCTATGCAGAAAATTGGCTTGGAGTCAAGATCAGTTTGATTACTATCGGCCTTAAGTTGAGGGCAGTATTTCGTAATTAGTTCGGCCGGTGGCATGGACAGTCTGGCTTTGTCACTTGTCTCCCTGTCTTGGAATCTGTCGCTGGATTCGGGGAGGGAAGAGAGGTCCACACTCCTTACACTACCCTCCCGTTCAGAATATCCGAGATCAACAGTCACTCTTTCAGAGTCTGAACTTGTAGATAACTTCGACAGCATCGAGTCTTTCCATTTCCTTTTCCTCGAGGCAATTGGACGATGATATCCATACTCAGAGTCGGATTCCTCTTGAATGAGGATGGAGGGCGCATCGTGACCCCCACGCGATCGCTGGGGGCTCGGGCTACGCCCCCGAGTGTGAGTTACTGTTGGCTTCCGGGTCCTCGGCCGAGAGGGTCTGGCCGGTTCTTCCGGGCTCCCGAGCGGGTCGCCGACCGTCCGAACGCCGGGTTCGTCGGGCTGGGTAGAGGTATGTGCCGCTGGAGTCGGAGCAGCATAATTTCCAGCGGTAGGTTGGTTTAAGCATTTTTGCATTGTTTGTGCTGCCTGAAACATCTGAATAAACCATGACGCCGTAGATATGGGATCGTGATTTTGTAAATCCTGCGATGCAACGGCAATCGGGGGAGCACGCCCCGAAGACGAATCAGATTTAGCTGTCATTCTGTCGTCCATGTTTACGGTTGTGGAAAATTCCCGACTCTCGTAGTTAGCCTCGTTGCAAGGCGTTCGAGGTTTATTACCACTTTTAGTGTTAGCCGAGCAGTTCTTCTTTTTTCCCACTGTTTTTACCTTTTTAGGGGCTGGTGGAGGGGGAAGCAGAGTTTCTATCCCATCTACGGTACCGACTCTGGCTATGGGAGTTACCGTCGTACCGGCTGGGAGGGGGTGGAGGGGGCTATCGTGTCCCACATATTCCCTTTCTGACGGGACCTTCTCCCGAGGGTTCTTCGATTTATCCTTCACAGGGATTTTGATACCTCCGTGATTTTTGTCTTTGTCATTTTCAGGGGTTTGGGGGCCTCCCTGATTCCTTTCTTTGTCATGAACGGGGATTTTATGACCTCCGTTTATATTTCTTTGTTTCTCGTGAATGGGGATTTTGAGACCTCCGTTAATTTTTTGTTTCTCAACGGGGATTTTATGACCTCCGTTTTTTCTTTCATCATCGACGGGGATTTTAAGACCTCCGTCATTTCTCTCGTGCTCAACGGGGATTTTGAGACCTCCGCTTTTACTGAGCTTGTGCTTGACGATGGGTTCATCAACTCCGTCCCTCGATTCGTCCTTTGATTTCCGTTTTCGTGATTCCTCATTCTGAGAACGCGGCATGATGAATTATTCCTGAACCATCCGCTGATCACAAAAATGTTAGAAATATATATAGTAACTATAAGTAGCAATCTGTCGTCGAAGGATTGGAAAATCATCGGTGTACACGTGTACAAAGTTAAGAGCAGAAGCGCCTTGAACCTTTACGGTTTGAGCGCCGGCAAAAGAAAGAGGAAGTAGCCCGCGCAAAGAGGGGTTTTATAGCGGGCAGCGGGGTTGCCCGCTGTATCGCGCGGGGCGGTAGTCTGCTTTTGCAGACCCTTCTCTTTTAGAGAAGGTTTTTTGCCGGTGTATTCGAGCAGGGCAATCGAATAGCAATTAGGGTATAGGTAAGTATGGCGTATCTGACGTAGATATACTCCCTGCACACTTCTTCTTTCTTTCTTTTTTTTAAATTGCAGTTCATTAATTAACTGATGTATTTTGTTCTTGGGTGTGTGTGTGTGGGGGGGGGGGGGGGATGGCAGGACAACATTGACTTTCATTTGATTTGTCTTCAAATTTATGTGATGTCAAATTTGCAGAGAATTATGGAGTGCAAGTTACATGCTTCATTTCAGTTGCCACTGATGACACTGATGAGTATGAAGGAAATAGAGGATAACAGGAAAATGCTCACGCGGAACCGAACTCCGAGTTTGGTTCCACGCGAGCCTTTATCTTGGCGAGCGCGTACGGGTGCGTCGAGTAGCCTACTCACGAGTCGCTTTTACACTTATAGAGAGTGTAATTTAAATTGCAATATCTCTTTCTAGAATTAATATTTGAAGCCTATATTTTGAATAAAGTATAGCGACATGAAACCTCTAACATAAAGAGCAAATTTATTTTGGGTGATTGGTACCCTTTAATTTTCTGATACCAGCTTTAAACTACTGATTCTTGTTTTGCTCTATATCTTAAATTAGTGATATAAAATGTTCCACTTCAGTCATTGATAAGGAAATTTGAGCTAGGAGGATATTCAACATATTTCTGGTCATATTTTTGAATGCCCTAGTGGGACTTGACCCTTCATGACCTCCATCACAAGAGGTCAATCTACGGCTGACCTAAAGAGGAAAGGGGGAAATGGGGAAGCCATTGACTTCTATGGTGAACTTTTATGATCCTTTAAAAATAATTAGCCTAAGAATTAAAGTGCTTCCCTATTCCACTATGCACAAGGGGTCATTTACTAGTAGGGGTGACTGTTTGGTTCATAAGACATCTGTTTTGAGCCAGAAGGGCTTAACGTCCCATCATTTGTACAGAGTTAACGCCCTTCTGGCTCCAAATCGTATTCCTAACTTTAACCCAGGACTAAATGCTTAACCCAACCTAATCCTAAACCTACCTCTAAACCTAACCCTATATCTTTGATGAAAGCTGTAGCAAATGTTGCTGTACAGGCATTTACAATTCAGGCCCGTATTCTCGAAAGCCGCCTAACTTTAAAGTGATTGATTAACTTTGTGAAAAATTGTAAAATCAGCTCAAATGCCAGTGAATTGTGTGCAGTCCTCTAACTACATATATAATTAAGGATATGTGAAAGTATGAGAGAAAATGGAACCCGTTTACTATCCTAAAAAAGAGAAAATCGCGATCAATCGCTAGCGCAAGTCGCTCGGCTTCTTCGCTGCGCTGCAGTCACAAAAACCAAGCACCAGCGCTTGGCGATTTCAGAGCGGGTTTCCAGCCCGTACGGTATTCTGTGATAGAGCGAGGTATGCCAACCGTAAGAGTTCTTTAGGGTTCGGTGGTACTCTATCCCGACATCAATGTTCAATCGTAAATATATTGATATATAAACGACCGATCAACTTATAAAACTCAGGCGATACCTGTCTGAGCTAAAGGTTTGCAATTATGATTACAGCATTAGCTGGAACAGTGATTTTTTTTGTCAATCCTGGGCAAAGTTAATCAATGCCTTTAAGCCCCAGCCTAAGTGTGCAGATTTAGGCCACTGAGTTACGGAGAGCCACAATGTCACCTTCTTAATCCAACACAAATAACCACAGTTCTGAAACAAAATGCAAATAAAAATACTTGTCTTGATGAAATTGATTTCTAATGTTCATTGCACATCCAAATACATATATATATATATATTTATATTTTGTTACATAAATATAGTAATTTATACAGAACTTTTGGGTTGATAAATGGCCTTCCATGAATCAGCGGCCTCAGATAAGTCATGCTTAACTTAGGCCGCTTTCGAGAATACGGGCCATATAGTCTTGAAAGAATGCTCATTCTTTAATAGGCTTTGCTGAATAGACTTGTGTGCAATATGTGAACATTATATTGATATCCATTTTTATAAACAACAAACATTTGGGGACAGAACAGAAAAAATGATTGATGTGTTCTTTAAATTGATGTAAATTGAAGAAGACTAAAAAGCACTGTCTATTATTTACAGATAAAGATGTTATTACTTTAAAGTTTATTCTATATTTCATATTTAGAAACGACCTCAATTTGACCCGACTGATATTTATAGCTCATTTTCTAACATTAACCCATCTTTCTACATTAGCAAAAACCCTTGTACTTTTATATGGTGACAAATATATCAACGCCAAAGATTCAAAACATTTAATCAGCAGCAATCGACCTCCCATTAAATCTGATTCCTCAAAAGCAGAAGAAATTCGAAAAGACAGAAAGTCACTCGTATTATGAAGGTCATGTTCTTGAACTTTGACCTTTGTTCCTTCCTTATGAAAAGGGTAATGACATAATAAACTATGTCATCACATCAAAATGAAAGAGAAATTGCAAATTATTTGATGTTCCATTGCTTCTGTACTGCGTCAGATCATATTTACTTCCCAAAGGATAGGCTTCTAAAAGTGAATCTGATCTGATTTTCATGTCGGTATGTTTTGATCGAAGACAGCCTGCGATTTAGAATTCTGATTGGGGAGTAGCCTCATCTCACGTTTCATTTGAGATGTCATAGGGATGGAAAATAAAATCATACAAGCAGGTATGTGTTTACGAACAAGTGGGCATTGAACAGATACCAGGCAAGAGAAAACTTAGAATGAAATCTATTAGAATCGTTATATGAAAACAAAATATTTTCAAACGGGTTAGAGAGAGAGAGAGAGAGAGAGAGAGAGATAGATGTGTAAACAAAAAACATATTCGTTTCATTGTGCATACCAATGAATACTGGGGGGGGGGGGGCATTTCCCAAATGTTGAGTTGTTAGACCATTTGATAACAGGAAAATGATGTTTGAGTTATTGAAAAACAAAAAAAATCATTACACATGTACATGTATGTATTTGGATGTAGTAGGTAAGAGAGAGAGAGAGAGAGAGTAAAACATATGTAAGAGGGGAAGGGGTATGGGGGGAGAAAGAGATAAAGAGAGAAAATAGAGAGATAGAGAGATAGAGATAGAGAATATGAAAGAGAAATTCAAAGATCATGGGAAGTAGAATGATTTCATAAAATAAAACTGATCAAAAGTAGGTGAAATTTGCTACATAGGAACGTATGCAAAGCCCTTTGATACAAGTTCCACAAACCCTACTCATGTCGATGGATAGATAGATAGATGGATAGATTGTGACAGCGATAGATCAAAAGGGATTGATAAAAAGGTGGAGGGCTCAGCAGCTGGATGAATTCTTAGAACCATACAATCTGTTGAGAGCCAGAAGCTCATTAATTCCTAGAATTTAACACAGATCTAAAACCCTTAACCCTTTCAGGACAGGAATTATTTAAGGGCTAAATTGATCACGTTTTTTTCTTCAAATTGGCAACAATAATATTTTTCTGTTAGTGCTACTTGGTTCTAATAAAATGTAATGTCTTTGAAAACATTATACATGGTTAGAAACTTTGTCGAAAAGTTGGGAAAATGGCCAATTTCGATAAAAAACAATGATTTTGAATCTCCCAATGTGTTGCCAATTTAAGGATTTTAAAGCTTAATCTCCTTTTTTAAATTTCTGACATCAAACGCAATATGGTCATGCAACAAAAGTGGACATAGTGTGTGCAGAATTTGTTTCTCTTTCTACTAATGCATCTGGTATAATTTTTAGAGCTCTTAATCCAAAGTTATAAAGCCAAACCACAAAATGTGGTCAATTGTCTTGAAAGGGTTAAAGGGGGTACCCAATGCTGAAACAATGTTAGTTCATTTAAAAGATCATGATTTTATTAGCAGAAAATCATCTGCCTTAAGTTTTTTAAAAATTCGTGCTGCCAGAAAAATCCCCGAAATATGGTAAGACTTCAGGATATTTTGGCCCCTCAGCTGTGTCCCAATTTCAGCTAGGTAACCACAATGACGTCAAAGTGGTTACCCAGGTTCGCGTATTGCAGATGTGTTGCGCGCTAGACTGTACAAAATGCATTACACCTTGCGCGCATTTTGCTATAATTGCGCGACAAGGTAACCACTTTGACGTCATTGTGGTTACCTAGCTGAAATTGGGACACAGCTGAGGGGCCAAAATATCCTGAAATCTTACCATATTTCGGGGATTTTCTGGCAACACGAATTAAAAAAAAAAATTAAGGCAGATGATTTTCTTCTAATAAAATCATGATCTTTTAAATGAACTAACATTGTTTCAGCATTGGGTACCCCCTTTAAGAGCTCTTAACAGACTACACATAAGCTACACAAATTCTTTGAAATCCAAAGATTTTAAAAAAATTTTTGGTTCTAACTAACACATCTTGACAACAATAAAGCCTAAGGACTTCTTGAAAATTTCTTGAAAAAAGGTATCAAATATATAGGCCTACCATTTATCCCCCCACTGGGATCTATTCCTACTTCTGAAATAACTGAATTTTAAGTGATCATCCAAGTGATCTACAAAATGAGATACAGCATTATATTTTTTTTTTCGAAAGGAGGAAATGTAATGTTTGTTCTGGATATAATGTTTGCTTCATTACTTTTTCAATATTTAGAAATTACTAAATCTCTTGATAAAATATATAAGACATCTTTGTCTCACAAAATATCACACAGAAAGACCAAACAAACTATTCTTATCTTTCTGCAAATTGAATGACACAGAACACATTGCTTGTGAAAGTGATAGAACGCAGAGCAATGTAATGGAGGACTGTGACTTACAACTAGTGAAAGGTGCGTGTTGCTCATTGGCAAAACCCCAAAAGAGCTGCTTTTCTCAACAGCCAATCAAAGAAGTTTTAGCTGGAAGACAGGAAGCTATAAACGAATCAAAAGTCAGTACTCTGCTCTCTGCATGTGTGTGAGCCCTGTGTTGTGTGTTATACACACCAGCAATGCATGAGTGAATACATTATCATTGTATATGGGAGAGATACATAGACTTAACTAGTCTTTTCTCCCAGACCTAATTTCTGTTCAATTTGAACTTCCCTCATTTTGCATGTTTTGAATGCCGAAAGCCATAAGGGTGTGAACTCGTCATTCAACATTGCATTAATGCCCCGTTTGCTCTCAGAAGATGATTTATATCTGACCATGGGTGGATAAGTACCAAACAGATTGAACTTCCTCATACCAAACTTCTTTTTACTTGGTATATTGCAAGCATGAGAGCTTCTACTGAGATTTGTTCTGACAAATCAAATGCTCTCAGGTCACTCTGAATTTTGGGAAATGGCATAAATCTAGAAACCAAGAGAAGCATATGTACAGCGTGGATCTGCATGAAGAAAATTCTGGAACGACAAGGAGAAACAACCCATAAAAAAACGAGGTGAGTTCATGAATCCGCCCTAATGCAGATAGTGAAACCTGTATATAAAGACTACTCAAGGGAGGCAAAACATGCGGTCTTTACGAGCAGGTGGTCTTTCTGTACAGGTAACTCTACTTTAGCACAGGTTTCAATGAGGAACACTTTTCAAGGGAACAGAAAATGTGGTCTTTATAGACAGGTGGTCTTTCTACACAGGGAGGCATTTCATCAAGTGTCTTGTCTGTGATTTTTACCAACAAATTTGCTCTCAGCCAATCAGATACAAGGATTTCAGTAGCTTGTAACAGTTATTGTAACTTGACATTGAAGACAAGTTTTATGAAACAGGGTCCTGGTGGTCGCTAAAGGGCTGATCACATTTTTATGACAACGATAAAGAGATTTTTCATTGAAGGTACACCCTAGAGCTGCCCTACTATTAAAGGAAACCAAAACCCAAGGAGAGAATCAATGTTATTGGAAAGTAAAAATTCAGAGAAGCATTTTACAAAAAGTTTCATTAAAATTGGTTAAAAAATGAGAGAGTTATGGAAGTTTGAAAAGTCTCGTTTTACTTTCTATGGGGATCCTCAAATTGGCAAAATTGCTTCAAAATGGCTGATTTTGTGAACAACTCTCCATTTGTTTTCATACAGATTTTCAGATTTTCCCCATTATCTCTCAGGGTGCTCCTTGTCTCCTCCTGAACTCGACATATGTGGTGTAAAATACATTTTCCCATTATATATGTTGAGCTCAGAAGGAGATTAACTGCACCTTGAAAGATAATGGGGAAAATCTGAAAATCTGTGTACAAAACAAATGGAGAGTTGTTCACAAAATCAGCCATTTTGAAGCAATTTTGCCAATTTGAGGATCCCCATAGAAAGTAAAACGAGACTTTTCAAACTTCCATAACTCTCTCATTTTTTAACCAATTTTAATGAAACTTTTTGTAAAGTGCTTCTCTGAATTCTCACTTTCCAATAACATTGATTCTCTCCTTGGGTTTTGGTTTCCTCTAACTAACACCAAATAGTAGGGCAACCTATAATTGGAAATCTTGTTATCGTCATTGTTATCGGACAAATGAGAACAGCCCTACAGGCAAATTTCACTGTATTATGAATTTCTTCAATAATCCATGTCCTAATGTCTAATAATAATAATAATAATAAATAATAATACATAACATTTATATTGCGCTTAATACAATGTTTCTAAGCGCCGAAGTAGTATTATTACCCTGGCTTTAGCTCAGCTGCCCTGTAAGGCGCTGAAAGCATTCAAGGAATAAATTCCTACCAGGTGCCCATTTACTACACCTGGGTGGAGAGTGGCAAATGTAGATTAATGTCTTGCCAAAGGACATTAGTGCCGCGGCGGGACTCGAACCGCGAACCATGAGATCCACAGTCCGGTGACGTATCCACTAAACCACGACACCTCTACAATGTCTATGTACTTTGCTATTATGATTACTGCTGGAAATCACTCATATCATTACTATGATGTCATGCATGATTTCAGGGTAATTCCTATCCCATTATGAATATGAATAGTTTATTTCTTACTGAAATTCACATCAATTTCCCCCTTACTACAAATCTTACGGTAAGACCAGAAATTTTTGTAAATTTCGCGAGTGGTCAAGATTCGTGAAAAGTTTTATGCCGCGAAATAATCAAACCGTAACAGAAACAACATCAAATTATTGCCATTCGCAAAAGTTCCTTGCTGCAAAATTGGCTTTCATTAACAATTCGTGAAAGTTTTATGGTGTGAAACTTTCTGGACTTACGGTAACTAAAACAAGAAAGAACATTAATTCATGTTTTTTGTTTCTTACATTCTTAGACGAATCAATTTAGCAGTTCAACTAACTTCACGGCCCAAAGTCGAAAAGTTCAATATTACCTTGAAGAACAAAGATTTCAAGTGGGGGGTGGGCTGAAGTTGGCCTTTTATTTTCCTGTTCAAATACCCCCTACAAACTACAAATCAAAGAATAGTACAGCCTTTGGGTAAATATGTTATCCACGAAGGCCATAAAAAAAAGCTACACAGAAACATCTAATAACTCATGTAACTTAAAGGTACTGTTTCTTTACAACCCCTGAGTAAATATCCACGAAGGCCATAAAAGAAAGCAACACAGAAACATTCAATAACTCAAGTAACTTAAAGGTAGTATTTCCTACAACCCCTGAGTAAATATGTTATCTACGAAGGCCATAAAAGAAAGCTACAGAGAAACATTCAATAACTCATGTAACTTAAAGGTACTTTATCCATTTCTAAGCCAAAATAGAGCGTTGTTTGAATACAATGGTAAATTGAAGAAAATACCTTTTAAAAACTCCCCTCCGATCCTAATAGAAAAAAATTAAGTGGAATTACTATCCATAAGATTTTCAATTAAATGTTTGGTAGACTCCCACATATCACATGGATACAGTGTGCTAAGGGTAATGCTTGTTTCTGACTCTGTAACAAAATCAATGATTTCTGTAACAATGTTAATCTTATCTATTGACTTTGCCTAAAAATTGGTCTTGGGGCTAACTTTGTCCATAAAAGAATTGGGTTATATTTATTTGTTACGGAATGACTGATTTTTAAATAGAAATTTAAATAGAAAAAGGGCACTTCATAATCGGCATTGTTGATAAAGTATTGATCCTAGTAAAAGTCCATGTTGGAAAAAAAAATTAAAAAAGGGATATAATGCCTTTAAGTATAGAAACAGCTAGCCAATACAAATAGTATTCATGAGGTGGGGTATATTTAATGGCATTCAACCAATGTGTACATAGCAATGTTAGGCCTATTTACATTCGAAATTCCATACCCTCTTGCAGATTTCACTCATGAAGATTCAACATAGGATATGTGTTGCTATGTTTAAACCTGCACCTAACCTATTGTTTACTGAAAGCCAGAAGGACATTAATGCATCATGTATGACATGACGCTAATGTCCTTTTTGCTCTCAACTATGTTCTACAACTATCTCTTAGACAAAACTATTCCAGTAAATATTTGTGCAGTGGTGACTTTTTGACTGAGGTACATGTTATAGGTACAGATCATGCATACCAGAAAGAGATTATCAGGGTGTTCAGACACAAAATAATCATACCAAAACGGTATAGCTATACGATGGATTTATGTGTCTGAACGCTAACAAAACGTCGTGTAACGAAATGTCGTATAACGAAACTAGGGTCAGAGCATCGTTTCGAACTAGAACTCCATAACAAATCACCTTTCCGTGTGTGTCTGAACGTATGGCAACCACAGAACAGTATAACGGGGCGGGGCTTAACGTGAGCTCGCGAGAAAGGTGACCTTACCAGAGGGCAGGGGCTAGCGACGACCGTAACAACATGTCCAGTGGAAAACTGCGCATCTGTATGATGTTTTTTCTAATCCGTCAAGATATGTGTCTGAACGATCCGTAGGCTATACCATGACAATTTTATACAATGTTTCTTTATCGAGTTTCGGTATAAACGTTTTGTGTCTGAACAGGGGGTATAACTTTCTTGTAACCAAAATACTCATTCCGTCAAATTATAAACATAGTGGATTAATCTCCTGGTGATTGAGAAACTCCCACCTGTTTTAAACAGTTGTTTTGACTGGAAGTGTCATAAGGAGATAATATACCTGAGTTTTGTTATCGACTTGAAATTTATACTTGGAAAACGGTATTTTGAAGGATTGGCAGTGTGTGAACTCTGTTTACCTGTACTATTTGGCCAAAAGTTGGCAAGGGCTTTAATTGAAAGTCCGAAAGACCGTTCTAGGCTTCCCTTGGGGTGTGTTCCTGAAATGGAGCCAAGTTTGAGTGTTTCTTTTTTTCTCATCCTCCACCCCCCTCTATTCTCTCTCTCTCTCTATCTCTCCACTCCCTTACTTTCTTTTTCTCTTCTCCCTCTCTTTCTTTTACTTCCTTTCTCTCTGCCTCTCTCTGTCTCCCCTTTCTCTCCCAATCCCTTTCAATCAATTTCGCTTTTCTCTATCTCTCCCGTCTCTTATTCCCCCTCTCTCTATTCCATCTACATTTCTCTCTCTCTCTGCCAATTCCCCTCGCCCCTCGCCCCTTTCCCCCTCTCTCCTCTCTCTCTCTCCCAATCCCTCTCCCCCCCTCTCTCTCTCTACCAATCCCCCATGCCCCTCTCTCTCCCAACCCCCCTATCTCACTTTTTCTCCCCTGTCTCTTCCTCCCCCCTTCTCTCTCTCTCTCTCTCTTCCATCTACCTTTCTCTCTTCCATCTATCTTCTCTCTGTGACTCTCCATTTGTCCATCTCTGTATGCCCCTCTTTCTTTCTCTCTCTCCCTCTCTCTCTGTTTGTTTGTCTGTCTGACTACATGCAAGATGAAACCCATTCTCGAGTGTAAGTTACATTGTATGAATGGCTTAGGGTACAAGAGCGAGGTCTCTCTTCAGAATATGAATCAGTCTAAATCGTCTCCTCCTCACATGGCTTAGCAAACTCAGAGAGGTGAGCACAAATACCTGGATCGTGGCTGAAGCATTCACATTACAAACAGTCTTCAAATTGGTTCTTCAACTAGCAAGCGACATATAAATGCTATACAGGAGTGTTTATATACATTTTCACTCATTCAGTGAGGAAAAGAGACTCATGGATTTCTGAATGTGTTGGAGTAGTTTCTTGAACTGCCAGATCTCTTTTGATAAAGTTGATTATATGCAGTAGAACACCACTGATGTAGCATTGTATCTACTAGTATTATTGGATTTATGTTGCATTTGGATAAAACTTTATGATGTAATAATGCATCAACAACCAGAGTAAGTCTCTTCAAAGTTTATTAGCAAGTTTAATACTAGCATCACAATGTTGGTAAAGGTAGCAAAATGCATGCACTAACCCTAACCAACTTTCTCCTGTACTTGTAATAATAGTTGTGAAATTTTAAGATGTTAGCCTCGTACAAAATTTCTTAAAGATGTTAACCTCGTACAAGAAATTTTAAAAGTGTGAACAATTAATGGTTTTAACCCCTTTTGTGCCACAAAGTTTATGAACAGTCATCATAAATATTAATGTTCAAGTGCTGAATTTTTACCTAAAATGAATGTTTTCATGTTAATTTGGGTATAAATATGGCACACTGGAAAGAGCTTCACAATGAGGGTATCTGCTTCTGATCAACAAAGAAAAATGTATCCATTCTTATAGTCTCAAATAAAATTGTTCAATGATTTACCCCAAAGGAACGGAAGGGGGAGGAGTAAGTATGGAGGAGATTGAGCATGTATAGAATTCTGAAGGCTAGCAAACAGAAGAGTTAATTCCGTCTTTGTTCAATCAATTGCCAATTTGAGGTTTAAAGTAGCAGAAAATTGTATGGTATTGTTATCATTATTCAAACCAGCCCTTGGGTAACGTTTGTAATCTTACTAAACTGCTTATAGAGCAATTCTCCCATGCAGTACAACAATAGTCAATATGTGATGCAATATCATTAGAGCACTATATACATCAAGTTTTTCCAACTAAAAATCAAATTGAACACTTAAAAAAAAAATCCCAGTTGGATATGATTTGATTTTGGTAAGACACACATTTTTCATAGACCCCAGGCACGAGTTATCTCCGGCTTAGCATTCAAAGGGTTAGAGCAAAACAAAATATGATAGTCTAGAGTCTGGTATGACTCATACAAACTTATATCAGTCACACATTTTGAATTGATATAAAATAACTTTAACAAGAAAATTGCTTCCCAACTCTTTCACTGAGCCAAAAATCACCATCTATTGAAGGATTAACATCAAACCAAATATCGAAATCCTTTTGAACCCTGTCTTCTACCACTGAAGATCTATATATCCATTGAGGAAAATGACTGTGCCATATTTGGGTGATATGTTAAGTTACATGTAATATGAATTTTGACATCTTTCTTTTATCAATATTGTGTATTTTTAAAACTGTTTTCCCTGTTTATTTTTTTCAACGCCTATTAACATGTTCATACTCTTCCTAAAGTGATGCCAGAGTGTGGAATTTCTAGTTTCAGAAGAAAGCACAGTACAAAAACTATATTCTAGGGACTTAATGGTGGTTCTGAGCCTTAGGGTCACAATATTTGATTGATGACCTTATTCATACAACGTAAATTGGAATGTGTAATAATTTTTGGATTTATGGATAATTTAATCTGACAAGTGTGATCACTGCAAAAGGTTTTTTTGTGAGTATATTCATAATTACACACTAAACTTATATTTTGATCCATTACTGTGTTCAGATATACATTTTAGTGGTATTCGTATTGGTGAATAAGAAATGGGTAGGTCTATTTGGTATCAACAGGTCAAAATATCATTTGCAAACAAATACAAATAAATCAAGATATGGACTATGATGTCAGAAATGGGCAAAACGAATAATTTAATATCTGAAGAGTTTCCTACAAAAACACTTTCACAATAAAGTCTCTGTACTGGTTTATACCTGAAAACTTTTGCCTGCTTGCAAAAAACTATCAAAAGGCCTAAAGGCTCCTATCTTCATCTGCATGTGGGTAAAATAACACTGCTATATGTTTCCCACATAGATTGATAGTGCTATTCGTAGATCCTACGGGAATCAAATAGTATTTATATTTCATAATTTTGTGGATGTTACAAAGTCTGGAAAAGTACTTAACTTGTCAGCTGAACTCAGTACTCAATTTTTTTTATTTATGAGATATGGCACCTTGGTTTACATCAGACATGTGGGGTGTGTGATGGAGGGGGGGGGGGGGGGGGGGGGGGTGCTTTTTTGAAGATTTTCTGAATCAAACCAGTCAAAAAGAAGTTCAGAAAATATTACATAGTAAGTATGACATCCCTGAAACTTATTGACTTTTTGCCAAGGTTAGGGAAAAATCACAAATTTTTTTTCTTTGTTTATGAAAACAAATATTTAGATATTTGAATATCCATCTCCGATGGCAATTGATTATGAAGCAACATTGCAATTTAAATCTTCTCTCAAAGTTCTATTTACAATATATCAAAGTAAATACGTACTTATGATATAAGTTTTGCTTACAAGTTATGCACGAAAACAATGATGATGGATTTCATTTGATCAATTCAACAATGAATAAGATTATTCCAAATTATTAATGTTTCCATTCTTTTTTTTAACATATTCATATCAACAATACTGCCCAGCACAATACCACCTGGCCTCAGAATCTTTTCTTTTCTTTTTGTTGTTGTTGTTGTTGCTTACTCCTTCTCCTCCTTTTAGCAAATACACACAGCCTTCTTTACAACAACATTAGTAATATCCTCCCCTCCCTTCCTAAAATCATTACTCATTATGTTCCCTAGAGGTTAACAGTGGGAAATTTGCCAAAAATTTACATTGACCAAAGGATGTGCAAACACCTGTCCTCCTATTAAGGCCCCTATTTCTTCTTGCTTAAAGATTAAAGTTAAGTTCTGCTCATGAGACTGAATTGTGTAAGAAACTGTCTCAAAGCAACTGGGAAAGGTTGATTATATAGTACATAAGAATTGCTGTATGCTGTAAGGTTTTGGAATCACCAAAATGATAAAAAATTGACTCAATCCTGCTGAGAGTCACATGCAATGCACACAGTAAAGTATACATGGGACTACACACAAATGTTTGGCCCAAACATTTCAGCTGTTTCTTGTCATACTTTGAGTAAAAGAGCATTTGAAGAGCAATCTTTTTCAGGGTACATATCTACCATGATAATCTTCCAGACTAACATAAAAAGAATGAGAAAGCTCACAAATTATTTTTTACCTTTCCCAGAACAGAAGCTTCCCTTCTATGGATAATTCTGAGTTCAGTTAAAGGGGAAGAATGATTTGCAAGCTTTTCCACCCTAAACCCCTTACCTACTGGAACCAGCTGGCTCCTGTATAAAGCTTATGGAAATTATAGAATTCAGCAGTCAAGGAGTTAAAGAGAAGTGACTTCTGGTTAAGGTGAACATTTTATTTTCAATGTGGAAGAAAATTATTGTAGCAATGTCTCTGGAAGAGGATTACTCTTGAAATGATCACAGATTCCAAATAATAAGTCAAAATAGTACAGAACGTTGGACCACATCCAGATGCAACAACATGTCCATTTAGTCTTATGCAGCCATAACTGTGTCCAGTACTTTTAACTTGTGTGATTTTCAGGAAGATCAAGTCAATTTGTGATAATTTTGATGATTCCTAAACCTTACAATACACAATCATTCATACAAATATTCAACTACATAGAGTCATTTCAGACATTTTCTTTTGCAATGCAATGGCCTGACCAGTACCAGCCCACAACATCTTTAAGTGGCAAATTAATTTCCTCCATTTTCCATCTCTCCTGTAAAGCATCATTTATTAACATCGTCATGCCCATTATTGCCTCAAGAGGTTACAAGAAATTTACCAGATGTTTCATTGACCGAGGGATGAGCATACATTTGGCCTCCTTCCTATAAAGCAAGTACAGGTATCTTTTTTTCTTGTATAAGTTTCTTTTATAGGTGGATACTAATTTCCTCTATTTTCCATCTTTGCTGTAGGTCACCATTCCTTTGCCCTGAACTATTGTGGTCAACAGGGTCAAGTTCTTAAGATGACTATGTCCAGCATCGGTCAGGGAATAAGCCAGCATTCCAAGGAATTGTACTTTCAAGGATCTATGACGTAGGTCAGTCTGAAGACAGTGATTCAGTCTCAAGACTGTGACAGAGGAAAGTTTAAAAGGAGCTTGCATACCTGAGATTTGATAAAAAGCCCTCAACGAGACTTACTTTTATCACTGTGAGATAAAAGCAATGCTACTCGACTGATGGATACTATTTTTAAAAAGGGATTTAGGAGAGCATAAAAGTAAAGGAGAAGATATAATACAGCTTGGCATCTGGCATATGTAATACATGATCTGACACTTACAGGGAATATCCTTTGGATGCCTAGAATTATGTTTTAGAGGGAACCTTACTTGCATCACTTTGGTATTTCAAACTATTTGTGATGGGAATGAAAGCGTGTGATCTGACAATTTCAGGAATACTCCTTGGACACAGCTAACAATGTTTTGGAGGGAAGCTCACTTGCATCACTTTGGTAGTTGTAGCAACATGTTTAACCACTTATAGCCATCCGAGAGTGAAAGGAAAGTTTTTTACCAGAGCTGGACTCTCTCAATTTCTTTGTTATATTTATATACTAATTGTAATCAAAATGATGCTGGGAATCTTTGTCGTTGCCGTGGTAGCTAGCCTGGCTTCTGTCTCCGCTGACATAGTCCCAGACTTTAACACATGGCCACGAGTGAGGCTGCCCAAGATGCACACGGAACAAGTGAGTGAGATGGACACTATCTCAAAGACTACTTGGGCATTTCATGATATAAAAGCGGGGAAGAGTTTGAAGGTTGGAGATGACCACTTAAACTTGGAATCTATTGAGAAGAGTCTTTCATTTCAACAAACCAGTGCTAAGAACCTGAGTAACATTCACAGAACTAAAGTCACCGTGGATGACGCTCAGGATCTACTAAAGTTCAAGCTTTTTCCAGAAGACACTACAGAGGAAGTCGATCCTGGTCATTCCCGTAGAAAGCGACATATATTTGGGGCAGACACAAGGTACCAGATCACCAAAGACTTCAGGAAGCTGTTCCCGTTTTCGGCAGCTGCACAGCTGTCAACAGGCTGCTCTGGTGTTCTGATAGGCCCTAGGCACGTTCTGACGGCAGCTGAATGTATTCACAATGGAAAACGTTATCGGGGCAACGCCAAAAATCTTCAGGTTGGACTCGTTCAAGTAGGAAACCAAACAACACCTAACCCGATACGCTCCAGGAAAACGAAGCGTGATGCTAGTTTAGTTTGGCATGAGGTTGAGCAGTTATACATTCCCGATGGATGGATATCGCCAAGCTACGGGGAGCAGCGCGATTCTTTCAATTACGCTCTTCTCGAGCTCACAGAGGACCATACCCTAAACTGCATGGAGGTCGGCGTCAGCTCCAGTCGCAACACCAACCGCATGCAGCGCATCCACTTCTCAAGTTTTGATGATTATGAATACAGCGATGATCCTGTTCTCGCGTATCGACATTGCTACATTGAGCACGTAAGCGAATCCAAGAATTATCTCTATGAAAAATGTGACTCCACAAAATCTTCCGTAGGGGCTGGGATTTATTTACGTCTATGGGATGGTGAGAATTATCAATGGTCACGGCGTGTGATGGCGGTAAAAACGTCAGAGAACGAGAGGATAAGAATAAGGGGTAGGATGATGAGGACAGGACGGGATGTGCGTTTGACGCTCCTTAACTTCGGGCAGATTTGTTACTGGGTGATGCGGGACTTCGAGGCCTGTAGCCGTGGCAGGATTGAGGATGCTTGTCTTATGGCTTAGATGATGCAGTCACCATGGAAACGCATCTCATGCTCTATGAGAACTAGACTCTTGTCCAGCACAACCTTTTAAAGAAACTATGCAATTTTTGTTCACCTTAATTAGGGAAGCACATGATGGCTGAATGTAATAAATATTAGCATGTCCTACATTAAAAAAATTTGATTTCTGGGTAAATTACACATCTAGAGCCAATAAAAGTCACAATAAATTGGGAAGGTAAAACAGAAGTACAGTTTCCAATTACATCCTTTCATTGTATATATTTGGGCAAGTCTGTTTCTATTCTATGAATTAATCATCCTTAAATGGTCACATGATGTGCCTGAATAAATATATTATAAGGTGGGAATGAATATTAGATAATGTTTGATAAAATTAACCATTTATGTTGCTATTTTCCTTCCTATGAATCTGAGGGTTTTTCTTTATACATCATAAAATAATATATTCATTTACTGTACTTTGTGTGTACTTTTGAACCAAACTGTTATTCATCTTATACATATATTGTTTTTTCTTCCATGAGACTGTATTTAAAAAGGGGACTCTGCTACATTTTTTTTGTATGAGAGAAAATTTATGGTGCACTGGTATTTAAAAAATAAATGAATATTAAATGATTTGCTAAAAGTACGTCAAGGGTAATGAGTCAAGATTTCATGTTCAGAATATCTTGAACTATATCTCTAAAAAAACTCAAGTTCATGATACTAAATACAAACTATGCAGAAGATAAGGATATATCTTATTTTTTACAAAACAATTGATTTTTCATAGAAAAAAGTAATAACAGGAGTACATGCTTACCTGTTTGCCAAGAAGTGAAGTTGAGTAGACAATACATGGAAAGAAAAAGACAAAAATAAACTATGATTAGAGACATTGACAACCCAAACACAACATGAAAGTCACAATCCTATTTTTTGCTCATGCTGATCAAAACATCTGATGAGATATTGGTACAAATTTGTCATATTTCATGTTTTCCACTCGAAACATGAAAGTAACCATCCCATTTTTTGCTCATGCTGATCAAAATATCTGATGAGATATTGGTACAAATCTGTCATATTTCATGTTTTCCCCTCGAGGTTTGCATGAAACTCAGTAGGCCATTATCGGGCTTGCAATCTGAACATGATATGCATCTGAGTCTAAGGGGAAACTAATGTGGCAAAGTTGAGGGTTAAAGGGAAAAGGATAATTAATGTCAACGGAAAATCAAAATGTGCCTTATGGTGCTATCAAAGTTACAGACATATGTATCACAAATGGATACTGCTATCACAGTGTTGTTTATCGTTCAGGGGTGGTATTCTGAAAATTATTTCTTCTTGATTTTAGTGAAAAGATTTCATTTGTCATAACAAATTTTAAATTGCAACATTTCATTGGTGTTTGCGCGGATGTCCTCCACGTACGCAGCCACTTTTGCCCAGTCATTAACCAATGCCGCACCATAAATGTACATTTTGTTATGATAATTGAAATCATTTCACTAAAATCAAGATAAAATAAATCACAGAATACCACCCCATGTTGATAACAAGCATACAAGGAATTCCTGTGCAAGAAAAAGGCATAAAATATAAATCCATAATTTTATAATTGTGGGCTGTGTTGATTTGTCATTTCTCACTTAGAATACGTTGGTACCAAAACATTCACAGGACTTTAAAGTCGGTACTCAACATCTCTTTCCCTGTGGACTTAGAATGCTAAGGGGCTGACAGAGAAAACAGACAAAGTAAATAATACAATTTCTAGCATTTCATTCCGCATGATCGATACTGAAGCAGTGTCACATGACAAAAGTTGCCTGCTGAGAACTAGAAGGGCCTTACTCTCTGTAAAATGACATGAGCTAATGCCCCTATGGCTCTTAGTAGGCAAAGTAACTTTAACTTTATTGTTACTACAGATATTTAGAGTTGACAATGTCAATTTATCATCATCTGTCTTATCATTTCCTTGATCTTATGTCTATGTGGAATACTGAACAGAATATTAATAACAATGTGTCTTTTTATAAGAGCAAAAACAACTATTTTTTGTTCGTCTGCAGTCTTTTCAAACCACAAGGGTGCATTCCATTTCTAAGTTTAAAGTGGCCTATGTGATGACTGAAAGATGAAGAGAAGAGTGACACACACATGTGTATCTGGAAACTAATAAAACAAAGGAGAAAAGAGAGAGAAAGAGAGAGAGAGAAAAGAGAGAGAGAGAGAAAAGAGAGAAAGAGAGAGAGAGAGAGAGAAGAGAGAGAGAGAGAGAGAGAGAGAGAGAGAGAGAGAGAGAGAGAGAGGAGGTTGGTTTTGATGCTGAAAAATGTGCAAAAGCACAGTTGATTTTTCTGTCAAATTCCTGAACTTTGTAAAAAAAATTTGCTGAAGTACAATATGAAATCACTAATTTAGACAATGTAAAAAAAATATTTTTGGGGGGGAAAATCAGTTAAATCAGTTAAAACTTTGGAATAAGTTTTTCATGATATGTACATATGTACCTTCACTGTCCATACATTCTTCTGCCTCGCAGGCAGTGATATAAAGTCCTATCTCTTCTACATGTAGTATAAACACAATAAAGGTTAACTGATCCCCCATGCACTGTCTTTGCCATCATAAACCCCTCTCTTGCCAAGAAGAATGACCTGCAAGATATTTCACAAAATTGAAATAAATGCCACTTCCTGATACAGACATGATCCAAATATCAAATTCATCTGGACATCCGGGTGGGGCATCAATAAAGGTAATAATAGAAATAGTTGCAAAGTTATCAGTAACTAGAAGCATTAGCAATAGTAGCAGCAAGTAGTAGTAGTAGTAGTAGCAGTAGCAGTAGCAGTAGCAGTAGCAGTAGCAGTAGCAGTAGTAGTAGTAGTAACAGTAGTAGCAGTACGTGTCTAAGTAGCAGTATTAGTGACAGTAATATTAGTTGCAACAGTAGCAGTAGAATAAGCAGTTCAATTGGCAGCATGCCTAACTAAATATACCCATCACTTAAAAAAATAAAATTTTATGCTTGGCCCAATTCTCATAAGTTAAATTAAAAAAAATCCCCTTCTTTTCTTCTTTTTCTGGATAAGTTCCAAGATGGTTTCCCTAATCATGCACATATAAAATAAAACACCCCTACGTTGAAAGGTACTTATTCATATCACAATACATTTTTGATTTGCTTCCAAACAGCGATTTTACGAAATGACATATCAATTTATTTGGGAATTCAGAATATCCTTTTGAATTAAGGACAATTTTTGTATTTGACACATATTCCAAAGATCCACTCTGGCAGAGATAAATTGTAGTTACATAAATCTAGTTTCCATTCTTATATCTTGCTTTGAAAAACAATCATCACATTTTCTTTGAAGGATCTGTTTTCAAGTCAAGAAAAAATAAATGATCACCCTCTCCCTCTCTTTCTCTCTCTTCTTCTTTTTCTCTCCACTCCCTCCCCCTCTTTGTCTGTCTCTGTCTGTCTTTCTATCTCTCTATCTCTTTCTAAGTATTTCTCTTCCTTTATTCTTCCTCAACTTAAAACCCCAAAAGTAGTCAAATTTAAAAAAAAATGAAGGAAGACAAATAAACATACAAAGTCAAAGTACTGTAATTATGGAAAACCTTTTCACCCACTTTCACTTTGCCTTTCTTTTTACGACAAACAAAAACAAAATAATTTCACATCTCCACCCCCACACCAAAACTATCCATCTGTCTGCCAATGTTATCAATTCCATAGCTGGTATCAGTTAGATCCATGTCAAATATTCTGAAAATGATCAGGAAAGTTTGAATTTCCCCTGAAATATTTCTGTCGGCTTCCGAAAATACGATCAAATTGCAGGCGGTCTGTGATGTTTCTTATAAACCGGTTTATTTCAAGCGGTGTGTTTTTTTTCTTCCGCAATCCAGACATTTTCTCTGTTTTATTCAGGATGACAATAATGGCTGGAAGGAGAAACATAAAATAGGATTTTTGGTGGGCTAACAAGAGTTGAAGCGATGAAAGAATTGTGCCTTCTCGAGACAATACCAAGAAATGGAAACAAAACAAAATATTACATGACAGTACAAGTAGCCGAGATTTAATATCTATCTTTAAAGGAGAGAAGAAAGAAAATAAGAAAAAAAAAGTTTGTTGAGGATGCTTGTCTTACCTATAATTCATAAACCTAAAATGGATTCCAATAAAATAAGATCAGGGTAGAACTAGAAAGGAGGTAACATCCCCCCCACCCCCCCCCCCCCACCCCACCCCAAACATCACAAATTTTCTGTTGGCATATTTTGAGTTTTAAGCAGCCTCGTGGGCAAGGCAAAGAATTTTGACTTTGTTTTTCATTGCCTTTGCTTGTTGGAAATATTTAGGCTATTTTGTCCGCAAATTTGGTTAGACATCCTAGTAAAAATGGTCTGGCAACACTCCTGAAGAAAACAACATAATCAAAAATAAGTTGGTGATATAAGACCCCCCCTAAAAAGATAGTGAAAGGTAAGGCACCATGAAGACTTACAGCAAATGGAAAGAGGAGAGAGATGTTCAACATTTGAAAATGATATACAGTGGATTTGAAAGAAAATCAAGGACAGATTGTTTGATATACACAGGAAAGAAAGAAAGAATGAAACGGGGAGAGTTGAATACAGTGACAAATGCCTTGTCATGCCATATTCATACCTATCATCAAACACAATGCACAGATATCAACCGATGCCAGTTTCTGTTGAACTGTGTCATTCTAATATTCTATATACAATTTCTGGACACTATGTCCCGAGGGGAATATAAGGATTTGACTAACATTTAGTCTGCAGAAGTTCAAGTAATGTCCTCGGGGAAGTATGAAAGGGTCGTTCTGTCGATGACACATTTCCTTGAAGGCTGGAGGCTAAGACTACTCAGGACAAGGGGGACTTTCTCACCCCATCCATCCCACCTCACAACTAACTGTCATACCCCTTTCACACCAAACTCTACCTCTGCATCTAAACTGGTTTAACATGAACTTATCTTTTGATTGGAGGCCTATAGACTACACAGGACATTGGGGACTTTCTCACTGCCCCTCTCCCAACTCATAACTAACTGTCATTCCCTCTTCACACTACTTTTTGTCTCTGTATAAGCACATTAAAACAAGCTTAGCACAGGCTTAGCCTTTTGTTTGCTAATTTTGATGTAATGAAAATCAGGTGGATCTATCTGGCAGAACAACTTTAAAATATCTTTAAACAGTCTGTCTAGGAACGTAAGCACCAGGCGGAGATTGAACCCCAAACCTTCTGATTGAGAGGCAAGTGAATGAACCACTATACAGCTATGCTCCCTTGTAAATAAGGAAGATTGATTGTGTCACAAATCATGTTCTTACTTTCAAATGACTGCCCAAAATTATACCAAAATTCATTCAAACTACAATATCCAGCTTACTACAAGATCATTACTAGATATACTTCTTTATGTGAAATGGGCATCAGACATAAGGAAAAGGGGAAATTTGTTTGAACCTCCAGACAAATTATTTGATTGCAAAGAGGTGTGTTTGTTCTTCATGTCAATGTGCATTACAAAAGGTTCACTAACCGGATAAGCCATATTTAGATCCATGTTGTTAACGTTTGTCTTGTAAGATTTATATATTCAACACTCCCCCCTCCCCCCCCCCCCCCCCACAAAAAAAAAATAATAATAATAATCTCAGAAGGACCAGTCTTTCAATTATTTGTCTGTTCATTCTCAGAACTTTTTGTGTCTCTTATTTCCTTTCATAATTCTAAATCTGCTATTTTCCACATAAATCCCATGATTTTATCTAATGCAGCTATTGTGGGTTTTGTCTTCTCTATTTCCATCTCTCTCCTCTCCCTCTCTCTCTTTTTCATAATCTCTATAGTGTCTAAAATCTCTCTAAAATTTAATATTGTCAAATGTTTTTTGCTATCTTCTTCCCATATCTCTGGTCTATCCGACATCCCAATTTTTTTTCTTTGCTCACTCTTATATTTTGATTCCAATTGATTTTCTGTCATACTTTTAACCAATCCTTATCTTTCCCGGAGGACCCCCGTTTCATAAAAATAACAACTGTCTCATTTCTATGACAACTTCGCTCTCAGCCAATCAGATTCAAGGATTTTAGTAGCTTATAACAACTATTGTAACTTGTTATTGATTAAAAGTTTTATGAAACAGGGCCCTGATTTTAAGTTCTGTACATTGTCTGTTGATAGCAAGAAGGACATAAACTCTCAATGAACAGATATAATATAATGCCCTTATGGATCTCAGCAGACAAACTAATCTTCCTGGTAAACAAGTTTTGATGTTAAAGAACCAATGTGTTTGTGTCATTCTGTATCCAAGAAATTACTTGCTTCTCAATTTCTGCTCTCTCTCTCTCTCTCTCTCTCTCATATCTCTTGTATATCGTCTGTTCAGAGCCAGAAGGACATTAACTCTATGCTGAAGTATATGAGTTAAAGCCCTTCTGGCTCCAAAGAGACGATTACATCATGCACTTGTTATTGTTGCATTAATCAACTCCTAACTACATGTAAAGGTGATCCAACATTGGCTTTGGGCTTATTTTATCAAAGATGTCCGGCTAGGGCATTAGTTTTTATCGAGTTTTAGCCTAGGATAGGGTTAGGGTTAGTCATAGGGTGAAGTATAAAGTACCGAAGTGTGACGACATACCAGCCAAGTTGTCAAGGTTGTTGGTTCCAAACAATTTTGTGCTAAACAAGTGTGGTGATCACACCACCGCCAAACATTGAAATTGCCCTGCTCCAGCCCGTTGCTTGAATGATTTCATGGTGAACCTCATGCATGCGCGGGCTCTGTTGTTTGGAACCAGTATCCTGGACGATGAGCGAATATGACGTCAGCGCTGCGGTACTCTATGGAGTTTGTCCCGGGTCAAAGCAATGAATTCAGTTACATGTAGTTCAAAATTGATTGTCACAGAATCATATCCATGTCTATCTATCTGTCCACCCATCAAATATTACACATCCAGTCTGAAAGTCTGTCGTACTATCATGATAAAAACCTGTTCAAAGTTGAATGACTTGAAACCGAAAGAGGAGAACGGATGCTCCCGATTGATCTAGAAAGATACATCCACTTGTCAGAAGTACAGGAAGCACATCAACCATCTTGTCCCTTCTCTCCTCTTCTCTCTACTCTCTCTTTACCATCTATCTATCTAATATTAGATCTGCATACTTCCTTCTACTATCATACAAAAACTTATCCAAAGTTGAATGTCTTCAAATATGAAAGTGATGAAAAACAACTCATTTAGATACATCAACCTGTCAGAAGCAAAGGAAGTGCATCAACCGTCTTCCTAGGACATGACAGCATCTCTCTACAAAGGATGCCATCACCAAAGTCTGCCAAAAGGACAAGATATCACCAAGATTTCTTGAAAGAGATAGTTCTTGTGAGATCTGAGTGACATTCAGGGACCTATCTTGCTATATAAAGTATCAAATTGTCTGCTGAGGTGATTATGCGCATGTCCTTCATGCTCTCAGCAGTCATCAGGCAAAATGCCCTTTTTTCCAGTAACCATTTCAAGGCAAATTTGAGGAAGTCGATTAATTACAACTTTCAATACCTGTTCCAAAATACTAATTAACCATTGAGAGACTGGAAAAAACCCCAGATGAAAACCCCACCCCCTTTCATCTCTTCAAATGTCTCTTTCTGTTTCTTTCACCAACTCTCTTTCTCTCTTCACATTTCGTTCTTTCTGCTTGTCTCTACTGGTGTCTTCCAAATCCTTTTGTCTGTTTCTCCACCACCTCTGCCCCACCCCCTCCCATCTCTCTTTCTCTCTCTCTCACCCCCAAATCCCCTGTCTTTTCATTAGCATTTTCCCTGCTGGGTTATTCCTTTCAATAAATCAGAACTTAAAAATTCTTCGATCGGTGGCAATGACATTAAAATCACAACTACAACAATCAAACATAGTTAGGACATTTTTCTGGCACACTGTGTAGTTTGCATATATGTAATGGTCTTTGTGTAATTTCAATGGTATACCAACCTATCGCAGTCAACACAGGTATCACTACCACTGGATGACCATCCACTGAGAGACCCTATACCTAGATCACAGTAGATATTCTTGATCATATTCCAGGTAAAATCCTGATTGTAATCCCAGTTAGAGAGCATGGACATCTTGACTTTGTAGTACAGCACAGTTTCCAGAAATTCAAAATGATTTGGATACCACTGAAACTGGTTATAGGCCAAGATTACCAGCAAAACTATTCAGTTTGATACTAATGGCAAGCTAGATGCAATGGGGAAAATCTATTGGCTTAGTGGTTAGGTCACTGTTGTTCAATTGAACTGGAAGGTTGTTGGTTCAACAGCAAGCGTCTACTCAAACAAAGTCCTCTAGATATAGACCAAGATCATCAGTAAATCCATTCAATTTGATGCTAATGGCAAGATGCGATGGGAAAGTGTTTCGTCTCAGTGGTTAGGTCACAGGCGTTCAAACTGGAAGACCATTGGTCCAACAGAGAGCAAGAAAAATATCTCTGAGTGACGTTCACAAAAATCTGCATTGTGATCTACGCTCAATCAAGAAAGAAACAAAGTCACTCGGAAATATCCACCATATGTAACGTTTCCAGTCATTGACCCATGTCCGAAAATGCTCCTGAAATAGTATCCAATTTCTTGACGATTTCCCTTAACCACAGAAGGGTATAAATCAACATAAAATAAATGGATCAAAGAAGAAAAAACTCCTCTGGAAATGGAAATTAACATCAAAAGTGTACTTTTGACGAAACAAATCCTTCGTGAGTTGAAACACAAAAATCACCAATATGGCAACTCTACAGTAAAATCTATCAGTAGACGAATAGCTATGTTATTTTTTCACATGGGAACAAAAAATAATTCAGGCATGACAGTGAAAAGAAAACCACACTGTAAAACTTGACACACTTGTTAAAATATCAGAGGTGACCATGGTTTCATTCATTGGTTTGGGCAATAAAAGTAATCCCAATGACTTGTAACCTTCGGATGTGTTGGGTTTGATAGGGTATGGAATACTAGCTCCCAGACTACAGACATCACCACTGGTGTTCATGCTTAACCCTCACAGTACCACTGAATTTTACAAATATAGTGAAACCTACATGTATATATGTAAAGACCACTCAAGAAGGAAACAAGAAAAGTGGTCTTTATGAGCAGGTGGTCTTAATGTAAGGTCCCTTTAATACATGTTTCAATGAGAAACACTTTTCAAGGGAAATGAAAATGATGGTCTCTATAGACAGGGAGTCTTTCTATACCAGTGGTTACTAAAAGCAGGTTTGATTGTATGCCTATAGGCGTATCGCAACTCGGATATCATTAGGGAAGTTTTTAGGGGTAACCTCACTAGTCATAAGGACCACTTATTCATAAGGACCGCTATCCATAACACGTGACTAAATGAATAGCGGTTTTGTGCGAATAGCGGTCCTTCCTAATAGCGAGCAAACCATAGACAAATTTCCTCGCTACTCATAAGGACTGCTATTCATAGCGCATGTTAAATGAATAGTGGTTCTTATGAATAGCGAGCGGACCCGGTTTTTAACCCCTTCCGTGCCATGGGTGGTAAATTACACAAGAACTTGAGTACAAGGTGTTTGGATGAAGAAATATTATGTCTGTCTACCTGAAACAGAAACAGGTACCCTCATTTTGAAGTTAATTCCTGTATGTCACAGCCTAGCAATTAAAAAGACCTAAACATTATAAATCAATATTTAAAGCTTGAAAGTTAATTTATGACAATTGTTCAAAATCCATGTGATGAACCAACTCTCTTCAATCTTTTGTTTTGATAGTGTTTAAATCATTTTTCAAAATTCTTTTTTTCCCTATCCATTATTAGAGTTTGCGAGGCCTGCTTTAGCCTCCTTATCTCTCCATTTAGTTTGATTCAGATCCATGTCTATTGTACCAATATGAAATTTACAACCAACCAAGGTTGCATGATGTATATTGCATGTCAAACTCCAATGAATACCAAAGACATCTCCATGTCCCAATACTAAAGACATGTATATTCATTTGAAATTGAATCATCTCACTGGCAAAAAATATACAATGCACCAAAAAAAAAACAAAACCTTTTCATAATCTAAAAGGATAACAGATAATCAATCATTCTGTCATTTACAGGTGCGAACAGACCTGTTACTTCATAAATGCTGGAATGAAAAAGGCCCACGCAATGACATAAACGTGTGACTTTATTCCTAGTGAGTTGATTCCCAAAAATGGAGTTATAGTCTACATCACAATCCATTCAGATTGAATGAGTAATGGTGTACTAACCACATTCTTCAGAATCTATTCAGAAATTTACCATCTGAAGACCTGATGAATAATAGTCAATTACAGCTATTGAAACTCAAAGGGCTTGAATTAATTGTGATTAAAATCCATGAAAGATAATTAGTGAAGCTTGAACAACTGAAAATACTAGCTGTTCAACACAGAGAGAAATAATTCTTGGAATTGAAGTTAACGGAAGTAATAATGATCTGTAATTGATATTTTGCTTTGTATCTCATATGATATACATGGCCCTTGAGTAATAAACTTGTATTTAAAAAAAAACTAGTAATTTCAATTTCATGGTGATTTCAAAGATAATAGTGACAAGTGCTAAACTTGCAGGATTCAAAGAAAAAATGTTTGCCAAAGTTACAAGGACAGAAACTTCAGAAATAGAATACAATGCAACCCGGAAGGTGGCAAACACAGGAAACGAACATACCACAATACATAATTAAATCACCAAAAATTTAGAGGGGTAGTGGTCTAGTGGAGGAGTCACTGGAGCGTAGATCTAAAGGTGTAAGGTTCAAATCCATGCCGCAACACAAAGTCCTTTGACAAGACATTAAGCTACATTTGCCACTCCCAACCCAGGTAGAGTAAAATGGGTAGTGGTATAGGGAGATATTCTGGAATGACTGAGCACCACATCAGGGTAGCTCAGTTAAAAGAATTATGATTGTATGCCTCAAAATAATTTAACTAGATAGATGGTGCAATATATGTGCCTACTGCAAAATATGAAACAATCGAAGCTCATAAATTTCACAAATTGTACCCTACAAATATTTTTCACAGCAAGAAACTTCTGCAAATCTTGACCATTGGCAAAAGTTGCGATAGCTGTAAAAGTTTCTGGTTTACAACTTATATCATAATTACATGGAGAAATATCTCTGAAATTAACAGTCTATGAATGACTACTGGTACACGAAACTCCCATTTTGATAACAGTCCATGGATTCTTTTGTATGGTATGGTTCTGTAGAGAGGTTTCCCAAAACCCAATAGTGCGCGGAAAAGTTAATTGTATTAACCTATTTATGTGTCCTCTCCTATCAATTTTTCATTAAACTCCTTCCTCTCTACAGGGGTGATAATTAGAACATGAAATATATTTATGTGCTCCCAAGATGAGGTGAGGTATAGTTAGAATATGACGTGGTGAACCTACTCACAAACAACCCTGCAGCAACATAGAAAGGGTACAGAGCCTGATCGGTTAGTCACGGACGGACATTTGACAAATTTTGATAGTTTGAAGGCCTTTGGAATAGGTATTTAATTGAAGCGAGCAATCTTGTGTTTCATTGTGAAGGGCATAATTGAAGGAGTTGAAATTTGAAAAAATGTGGTGGTCATGGTTGCCTCCTTCAATTATAATCCATAAAATATTCAAGGTCGAAATGCCTACTCTTAACCGATTAGGCTCTACATACACATGTAAGGGGCAAAATTTTGTTTATCCCGAGCACAATTAAATGTACCTATATGTACAGATATGTGAGCAACGCAATTCATTCCACTATTTTTTTTTTTTTTTACTTTACTACACTGGCTTGTTTGAGATTTTAAAATAGCAGATAGTTATCCATGGTACTTTCCAGGATAATTATGTTCCTGTAGGCTTCTTAAAAGTATCTTTTTGTTTGCTACAAGAAAGATTTGAAACACTGTAAGATTGTTAAGAAAATAAAGTGTCGATAACTATACCTCTAACAAATAAAATATTTTTTACTTACATATCACCCATGCTGAAATGCATATATCAAAAAGTTCCAAATGACATATCACAAGTTACTAGTTTCACCACGTATCACCTTCATAAGTCAAATCAATATTATCCTATTTCGCAATCTCTTTCAAAAAATGACTAAGATTCGAAGTGAAATATTTTATGCAATTAGCAACCCCCACGTATAGAGGAGACTGTTTGGTACATTACTACTAAATTAGTTTTCACAGGGCATGTTTGCAAAACTTAATACACGCTAACTGCATCATTACACCTGATTGATTTTGGAAAACATGTTAAGTTTGATCAAATATTGGATTAATGCAAGCATGAGTGAGAAACAAGGGAGGTCACAAGACACGAAGTCTACAAAAAAAGAACCACAAAAATTATTGCTTATGGATACTGTTAAAAACACACTGAAGCTAACAATACAAAAAAGGTTGTGACACAATTAAGTCAATACAATGTATCGGTTTCTATGACAAGGATACACATAATGATAAAATAATAGAGAGATAGAAAAGGATATTGCATAGATCTGCTTCCATCCAGAATGGCATTGAACTAATAGCATTGTACATAGAGTTAACATCCTTCTTGCTCTCAACAGTTGGGTTTGTTATTGTATGTATATTGACAGCCTTGAAGGTTGTTAATACTGTTGTTGAATATGTGGTTAATGTCCTTATGGCTCTTAACAGACGATTGTTAGGTTTGTTATATATGACAGCCTGGAGGTTGTTAATACAGTTGTAGATTATGTGGTTAACATCCTTAATGCTCTTAACAGACCATTGTTGAGTTTGTTATGACATGAAGGCAACATTAGTTTTATTTGAATTAACCCCTTCCATGCCATCAGGTTTTTTGAGCTATTGTTAAAAATGAACTTTTCATGAGTTAAATATGAACTTTCAGTGAGTTTTTTCTGGAGCAAAATGGGCAAAGGTATATAGCACAGGAATAATATTATATCGAAGGCACAGGTTTCTGTATGAGGAAGAATTTTCAAGCCATTCTGAGCCTGAAAAGTTCAACACTAACAATTTGGGGCAAAATTTGCCACCCACAGCATGGTAGGGGTTAACATAATCTATGTTTTATCGTCTGCTTGTTATAGAGCTAGGAGGGGGTTAATCCTGTGTTATAGCTGAGTTAATGCCCTTTTGTCTCTCAACAGGCCATTGTTGAAGATGTTATGTATATTGCATGCATTCGTTTCATTTGAATTAACATGAATTATGTTGTATGAACAGTATGATGACATTCAATGCTAAGCCTATTAAGGTTTGCACACAAAAAAACACACCACCAAGGCTGCAAGAGATTAAATCTAAATCTTGTGAGAAAACATTTTTTTCTTCAAGTATTTTTTATTCTTAAATATAAAATGTTTCCCTGAATTCATATTTAATCCATTCAGATGAAGCTTAATTATAATCCAGTTTTAACCAATTTCAAAAGTCTCATATTGTAAACATTTTACAGATTTTATATCCAAGCTATGCGTGTGATCAAATAATTTGATTCCAAAATATGAAAGTCAACATCTCTATTTTGATACCTAAATCAAGTTTCTCCAATTATCAAATCTGTATTCTTTCCATTACCCTAATATATTTGAGTTTTATTTTATCTCATGATAATACACCATTCTTTTTTCAGCAAGTGTACTTCAGATGATAAAACATGCTAAAATGAAATAGATGTAAATTCTGCAAACCAATGATGAACTTGTACTATCCTCAACACAAGAGGGCAGTATACTTATAGAGGCTGTATGGATGATTGATTGAAGATTGGAAAATCCATGCCCCTTACTTCCTTCAAGTAGGTAAATGTATTGATTGCAATTTCTATAATGCCAGCCATTCAAGTGAGACAACACAATTCATGATAGAGTTTTCACTAATCTAGACATTGTTTTGAATAAAACCATTAACCTGTCATAAAATTTTCAACCTTAATCAAAGGATCATCTGCATCTTAATTCATTACTCTTTATGCTTACAGTTTTCTACCTTCTCCTATTATAATAACACATTTCTGTCTATATGTCTGACAACGCCAGAAAGCTAAAGTTATTCTCAGCAAAGTTTTGCAAACCAATGATGAACATGAATGTTTTTAACACAAGAGGGCAGTATACTCACAAACAGTCTCAAGAATGATTGAGTGAAGATGGAAAATCCATGATTACACTCTATCTAATGTCACAGCTGTACAAACCAATTCATTGTGGGATTTTCATTAAGTTAGACATATCATTTTGATCAAAATCATGAATTTACTAAATCGCTTTGAAGGTGTGGCCTTAGAATTTATCTTACAAAATGGTAATTGAATATTTTTAAAAAACAATTACAGTTCATACTTAGAGTTTTCCTTCTATTTTAAACTTTTGGAATGCTAGTGTGTCGATTGGAAAAGCATGTCCCTTCCTTCCTCCATTACAAACATGTGTTAATTAAATCTATCTAATGTCAAAGCCAGACACACCTATTCTGTATGGAATTGTCATTAATTCAGACATAATTTTAATTTAAAATCACAAACTTATTAAACAATTTTGAAGGAGTGGCCTTATAAATACTTGAATCGAGATTTATTACTGTTCATACTTGCAGCAATATTTTCCTTCTCCTATTTTAACAATATTTCATACAAGTCCATCTTTATTTCTTTGACAATCTAAAAGAACTGCAACAATTCCCTATTAACGTTGTACAAAACCAATGTTAAACTTGAACTCTCTTCACCACTAGAGGGCAGTTTACTCCCATGGGCCATTTGGAATGACGGAGTGTCGATTGGAAAAGCATGTCCCTTCTTTCGTTCTCTACAAACATGTATTGATTGCAATCTATCTAATGTCATACCCAGACACACCAATTGTAGGACAGTGATATATGGCTGGCTGCTAGCTGGGGGAAGCTATTTATTCTCTGAATGTCAAGTCATTTTAAACGATTGGAAACATGATAGATGAAGTGCTTCGGACGCTCGTGTTATCAAGAATTTTTAGCTGAAATCAAGATAACAGCTACAGGGGTCTACACATGGGCCTGATTCCCCCCCCCCCCCCCCCCCTGAACAATTTTTTTTTTTTTTGTCAAGTGAAAATATGAGAGAGAGAAGAACAGAGAGAGAAGAAATGGAATGTGGAAAGAAGATTCAAAGACCCCCTCCCGTACCCCTTCCTCCTCATCGATGGCACTGTTGATTTACATTTCATCCACCCCAATAAGGCTGGAGCCCCCCTAAATGGCTGGGCCCATGTTACACCCCATTGGCTGTATATGATATGCTGCCACAGCGAAAATGAGTACCTCCATGTAGGTAATACATACATCGATGAACACAGTAATGTGAAGTGCAAATGGTTGGTTTATGTATATCTGACAACCAAATGTATACTTCAACAAAAATAAACAAACAAAAATGGGTAAGGGCAAAGGAAAATGTATTTAAAGATAAAGTTGAGTTCTAGTCATGAGATTGAATTGTGAAAGAAACTGTCTCAAAGTCAAAGCCACTGGGAAGGGCTGATTATATAGCACCTAAGAATTGGTGTATGGTGTAAGGTTTTGAAATCACCTAAATGATATGAAATTGACTCAATCCTGCTGAGAGTCACATGCACTGCACAAGAAACATGTATATGGGACTATACACACAAATATTTGAACATATTGTCATATTTTGAATGTGAGGGCATTTGAAGAGCAATCCTTTTTAGGGGACATTTCTAATATGATAATCTTCCAAACTAACATAAAAAGAATAAGAATACTCACAAATTATTTTTTAAAATCTTTCCTAGAACTCAACCTATTTTTTAAATCTCTGACACATTGATAGAAATAGTTGTAAATTTTGCTTATTATTTATAGATCTCTTTACCTCAAAACTAATTAAACTGAATAATAATGCATTCATCATATTTTAACTAATCTTTTGATACCATCTATTGCATCAAAATTTCACAATCAATTCTCAGTTAAAGTGTAAAGTATTTCAGCAAAACACAGTAACAGGTAATATCTTGCAAACAGCTGAATTTAGATTTGACAAGCTGCCGTTTCCACATAAATTATTAGACCAATACAGCGTATGTTCATGTGGAGACGACCTTTTATAGAAATATGGTCTTATTGAATTTGTCTGAGAGGAAAAATTCATTATTCTCCCGTAAGATTCGGTTCAACGGGGTATAACGAACGCTGGAAAAATATAATTTCCGTCGAGGATGTGGATTCAATATTGATTTGAATGTGATTAGTTATGTATGGCATGTATTAGGGAATGGGGGGAAACGACATCTATACATTTTGTGTGTATTTTGCACTAGATATGAGAATCACAAATGCTTCAAAACATGTTCAATGCATAATGCACTTGTATGTTGTTCATCTTCTGTTGTTCATAATAACAGGAGATTAGAGCAGAAGCATTAACATAACATAAAATGAGATTCTGTATCTACTTTTTGTTTGAGATGACGCTCAAACTTCCCTTTCACTATATGACATTAAACTTTACAATGTTTCGTATATATATACAATATTGAGTATTGTTCAGACCAGAAACAATGATTACTTTATCATATATACCGAGTTACATAATTTTTGTACAGCTACAAGATGAATTTTGCTGGTCTGAACAGGGGGGTTGATATAACTTTGGGAGTAGATTGCTTAAGGAGTGGGCTGTGTTGATTCAAGTGACATCCAGGTGTTAGGGGGGAAAGAAAGTGGACCCAGAATCAATGTACAGCTCCAGGCTATGAGGAGATAGTTTGGGTCAGGCGCGATGCTATATTATGAAGATGATTGCATGTGGATAGGGCGAGCAAATAGTTAGGCTATGTCGCAAACATGCTTTTATTTGTTCAAGCTGGGAAAGTAAAGAGACTTATTAATTATCAAGTCTTAAAATGACCTTTACATGTAGTGGTCCCACTATAATGACTGACAGAAGCGCATTAGCGAAAGTATCCCGAAAGACCCAAATGTATTCATAATATTATTCTTCAATTCTGTGGGATGCGTTATATAGTTTGGCTGGGGAGGAATAACATAGTGTCAAGTTATTACAGAGAATAGTGATATTTGGTTAAAGAAAAAAACAAAATATTTGTGAGCTTTCTCATTTTTTTTTTTATGTTGAAGCATACAATTTTCATTGTAATAATCACATGAGAAGCCGGATTGCACTTGAAATACCGACATGTTCCAAATATAACTAACTGTAGTTGACTCCTTTAATTTGAAAAAAAAAAAAATGATGTTATGGCCAGATTCTTGAAAGTGGAAACAACAACCTTTTTTCTTACTTATGTTCTTTTTTTAACTCCTAGCAGTTCAGTTTCTCCATTTTAATAGAGATGTTTTTGTATTATCTTTTGTTCCAGAATGCTAGGAGTTACACATCATACAGGAGAAGAAATGGCAAAGATCACACAAAATTTAATTATAACTAATGATTATAGTCACTAAATTGGCAAGGCAGTGTAAAATATATAATGACTACTTTCGTGTATGAATAATTCAACAGACAATTTGTCTATTAAATTTTCATTCACATCGGTTTATATAAAATACTTTTTAAAATTTTTTCCATGTATGTAGGAGTGGAGAAAAAAAAAAGAATAACTGGTTCCAATTTGCAGAGGGAAAGCTGATTAATATAAACTTAAAAGGCAATTCTGAATTGCTATACATGTATGTTAAGACAGACAGGGAGAAAGAGAATGAGAGTAATGGATTGAAAGAACATTTTTCCTCAGGCAAGTACTCCGTTACTCTACATTATAAAGGTTGATGAAAGAAATGTAATTAACATATGTAATGGGCCACATCTGTCAGAATTAACACTCCCAGTGCCACTTTGAGAAATGTATTGAGGGCATGTGTACATAGAGTCAGTTCAAAAGCCAATACAAAGCATATTGACATAAATTTCTGACACCTATCTAACATTATGATTTCAACATGATGAAAACATGATTCTATCATAACATTCACATACTTTTATATTTAAAATTCATATTTAAATTCATATTTATTTCATTTCCAACAGAAAGAAAAGACAATGGCTTTACAGATATCATTACAGAAAATATGAAAAATATATAATTCATTTTTTCTTTATAAGTGTACAAGTACACTGAACATATAAATAAATTATCATAATGAATTACTAAAATAAATTCATAATTTCTGAGGAAATGTGGGGGATCCACTAAAAAGCAGTGCTTGTAATTTGTGAATCCCCCAAGCATAAGGTTGGGGGATAAGCATAAGCTCCATTCGAAGGAAGATACAAATTCCAAAAAAGAAATATGAAGTAAATGAACATTACTGAAAACAAGTCATACAAACATACAAATGTGGGATAGATACAAGAAGTAAAGTTTATTAAAGTTTATCTGAGAGTCTCTATGGGAAAAGAGCAACCATCATGCTGAATTATTATATTACTGCATCTACTAAAATTGACAGAACAATTGATACAAAAATACCATATAAAGATGTATTCATTATGTGTGATTTAAAAAAGGAATGCTATCATTTTTCCCCAGGACATCTGGCAACAATGAGAAAGTTAAGCAGTCCATTCAGAATGACGAGCGATTTCGACAAGGTATCAAATGAAATCATTCTTGTACTGATTAAACCAGGCATGTAATCTTACAACAGTCGGTAGCAATTTACAAAATGTTCTCATCATATACTAGTATATCTCAACCACAGCGATTTAGCAAAAGAAGAAAATCTGATATTGCAAGAATATCGCTTTCATAACAGTTCTCTTTTTTTTGCTACATCTGTGTCTTTCTTTTTCTCAAGAAATCTCCCTCCTCAACACCTTCATAAAGAAAACCTGTCATGTCAAATTTCACTTATGAATATCCTGAATCTAGGGATCCTAACGATACAAGTTTCCCTACCATTATCGACCCCTCACTATCAATTTCAACATTATGCATAATCACATAGATTCCATGCAAGGGGAACGCATGTTTTGTCTGTCCCCTGCTGTGAGAAATTTTCACGTTTGCGCCATACGAGGCACGATCACGCTGTGATGGAGCAGGCCCAGACGTTATTAAGTTTCTCGTGGCTGTTATAGTGGAACGCAGCAGCAGTAGCAGTGGCTTCAGAAACATATACCGTCGGAAACGTAATGTAATATACGAGGGCTTGATTAGAAAATCACAAATACAAGTACCAGGCCTTGAGAGTTGTGCAAAAGTACAAGGAAAATGACAGGTTGAAAAGGAAGATGTCAGATGTTGTTTCAATTTGTCAAAATCGACTCTTTGATATTGATGAGGGTAGGGGTAACATAGAATGAGGATACTGTATTCTTTTTTTCATATTTTGCCCTTTCATTTTACGATTTGAACATGTTTTGTCTCCTTTGCTCATAATGGTCCTGCACTTTTACCAAGAGTCAGAAATTAATTGATAAATATAAATAGAATAGTCATATGCTCTATAAAAGAGATTTTTAGGGGAAAAAAATGAGAGAAACAAAAGTACATTTGAAAAAGTGAAAAAAAAAAAGAAAACAGAGAGTGGGGAAGAAAAGAGGGGGAGAGAGAGGGAGACACAGAGAGAAAAGATTGAGAGACAGGTCAACACAAAGAGACAGACAAACATAAAGAGAGAGAGAGAGAGAGAGACAGAGAGAGAGAGAGAAGATTGAGAGACAGGTCAACACAAAGAAAGAGAGAGAGACAGAGACAGATAGTGAAAAGGTGACAGACAGACATAAGAGAATAAAACCAGTTAAAACACATAAAGACAAAGATATCAACTAAGATACATGCCATTACAAGAGATAGTGCAGGGAGAAATTCAAAGCAAATTTGAACAAGAAATCTAGCACATTTAATGGCGTCTTCATGGAACATTTTCTATCTTGATTTACGTCACAGCAGAGCTTTTATTATGAGTGCACGTGCACTGGTTATATTCTTCTTGAAGAAAAATCAATCTATGTAGATGGCTTAAACTCCATTTCACACACGAATAAAGTAATAACCATTATCTATATATAGTTCACTTCCATTGGAATAGTAAAATTTAGAAGCACATTGTGTGCAGTATCAAGAATATATTTCAGATATGCAATTTCTTTGCTTCAATTGCTAGAATGTGTACCTGTATTGTCTGCTGTAAGTCACATGTCAGAGGTATTAACATGTTGACTACTGGATTTTCAGGACAGGAGTTATTTAAGAGCTAAATTGTTCGCATTTTGTTCTTCAAATTGGCAACAATAACATTTTTCTTTCAGTGCTACATGCTTCTAATAAGGTGTAATGTCACTGAAAACAATATATATGGTAACAAATTTTGGCGAAAAGTTCAAAAAATTGCTAATTTTGATAGAGGAACAATGATTTTGAACCTGTCAATTTTGTTGCCTATTTACGGATTTTAAAGCTTATTCTCGTCTTATATAATTCCTGGCATCAAACGCAATATGGTCATAAAAAAAAAAAAAAAAAATGGACATGGTGTGTGTAGAAATTTTTGCTTTTTCTACTCATGCATCTGGTATATTTTATAGAGCTCTGAATCAAAAGTTACTGAGCCAAACCACAAGATGTGGTCAATTGTCTCGAAAGAGTTAATACACGTATATGCCCCATCTGGTTCCAGTGGACAATTGAGTTAACGCCCTTCTGGCTCTCAGCAAGAGATATGTAGAAATACATTTTTTTTTTTTTTTTTTAATACTTCAAGAAATAATTTCAACTCAACAAAAACAAGACCTTGGCGATAAAGAAGGGCTGACCTAGCAAACAGAGATGGGTCCCACAAAATAACAACGAAATAGAAAAGATGACAACAGCATAAGATACTTGTCAAGACTTACTTATCAAACTGCTTGTCAGGACGAACGAAATATCGTTCATATACTGGTATTTTTAACTTATTTTGCTATATGGAATGTATGTAATTTGTTATTCTCTATTTTCTCTTTTTTTTGGGGGGGGGGTGTTAAAACAAAATATTAATGCTAATATGCCAATAATGTTTTAAAAAAGTCAATTCAATTCAATATTGAAGACAAAGGAAGAAGAAAATAGATAAATAAAAACAAACGATCAAAAACAAGAATCAAAATAAAAAACACAGGAAGCTCTGGAATCTGTTCTTGCTTTCCATACATCTTTGTATGCTCTCCTTTATGAGCTTGTTCAAACAAGCCACTGATAAGACAACAGATCACTTTCAATCAGAAATGTAATATATCTCTATCAATCATGTTTCTGGATTGAAACTATCATGACCTTTAAAGGAACTGAAATGATCGAATTTCAAAGTCTTTGAGAATCGCAGCTGCGACAATATCTAGAAGGCAGTAGTGAGAATGTGGAGAAATCAACAAACTTCCTTACAAAATTTTGGGGACAAGTAGGAAAGAAACAATGAAAGTGGACTTTATACAAATCAAGAAGACTAATTCGCATGTAATATGCACACTGTTCGTTTTCAAGACACTCAATCTTTTTGTGAAAAATGTAAATCATAATTCCTTAATTGGAGATAAAAATTGAAAAAATGCTCTATCTAGGCAGGGCTTGCCCTTAACTTGTTTTAAAGTGACGGTAAACTGAATCTCCTGATGGCGCCATCTTTTAACTTGATTTGAAAAGTGTCTGTGCCTCTCATTTTCCCATCATGCCCCATTCTAGTTTGTAGAAGCTTAGAATGCACCTGTAGGCAATTTTCCACATTTGCAAAGTCAAAAATATAGTTTGAAATACAAACTGTGCCTATATTATCCAAACAAGATGTTTGTCAAAATTCAAGATAAAATGCAATTAATTTTCAAATTTTGATCTTAATTTAGCAGTCAATGAAAGATGTCGCTGTTCAAGCTCTACTACTTTAATGCCACTTTAAGGTGGCCAGCAGAATCACTTGTGCATGAGATCCAGGTAGCCAAATGGATTCTCAGGTGGCCCCGATGCTACATTTTATTTAGTTGTATCTTACACTATATTTTGAGTTTGTGGTGGCCTGACGACGCCGTTTCAGGTGGACATTGGCAACCAGGTCACTGTTAAAGTCGAGCCCTGATAGGAGAATATCAAATGTCTTTGGGATGAAGTTACAAAATAGACATCTATCTCTTATTTCATTTTTGAAACTTAACACATTTCTTTCTTGTCTCTTCTCTATTAAAGTGATTGATTAACTTTGTGAAAAATTGTAAAATCAGCTCAAATGCCAGTGAATTGTGTGCAGTCCTCTAACTACATATATAATTAAGGATATGTGAAAGTATGAGAGAAAATGGAACCCGTTTACTATCCTAAAAAAAAGAGAAAATCACGATCAATCGCTAGCGCAAGTCGCTCGGCTTCTTCACTGCGCTGCAGTCACAAAAACCAAGTACCGGCGCTTGGCGATTTCAGAGCGGGTTTCCAGCCCGTACGGTATTCTGTGATAGAGCGAGATATGCCAACCGTAAGAGTTCTTTAGGGTTCGGTGGTACTCTATCCCGACATCAATGTTCAATCGTAAATATCTTGATATATAAACGACCGATCAGCTTATAAAACTCAGGCGATTCCTGTCTGAGCTAAAGGTTTGCAATTATGATTACAGCATTAGCTGGAACAGTGATTTTTTTTTTTCAATCCTGGGCAAAGTTAATCAATGCCTTTAAGCTCATTCTCATTCCCCTCTCTCTCTCCTCCTTTTCTATCTTTCTTCTAATTTCAATGTCCACTATTCTCCAAGCAACTTCTTGTTTCTATCTCATATTAACCTTTCTATATTCCATCTGATAGAATTATGGTGACACCTTCTCACTCTTCGTTACGTCACAAATTCAATTGCCAAGGAATGTTGCACCATATTATGGGGGAACAGAAACTAAAGTCATGGTATGTTTTCTCCTACACCTTAAAAAGGTGAGAGAAATGATATGATTGACGTCATAATGAAGTTGTGAAAAACATGAAACAGGGCAGACGGCTTGAGTAGATGATGTCCCAGACAATTACTGTATGTTACACCAGAGAGTATATTATAGGGAACCAGAGACTATATTATAGGGGAACAGAAAGTAATGTGATTGCATGCATGTTTTCACTAACACATTAAGCAGGCGAGAGAAAAACTATTAATATCGTCATAAAGTTGTGAAAAAAATACAGCATGAAACAGGGTGAAGAGGATGAGTATGAAAAAATATCCAAAACAAGATAAAGTGTACAATCTACTTGAAATTTGGTAAAACTAAGGGGGAAAAAAATGATGAGGTGAGTAAAAGAAAGTCAAAATGTCTGATATCCTTTTTATAATTTGAAGAATCACTACAGTCATTAAGATAATATTATCCATAAATAATTTTAAAGAATACCAATATAAATATCATGTTGTTAAAGATCTTTGGAGAAAAAAATGTAGAGAGAAAAAGTGCAAACATGAATATAATATTGGTTTTTACTCCATAAATATTCAGTAGTAGCATGTGTTTTGTTTCTGTAACAACGCTAAGCGAGGATTTACGTACATTGTAGGACCTATGGTTCTATCTTTAAGAGATAGGAAGTAATTCAAAATCACAATGACTTCCTAATGGAAATAACATACCGCATAACTGACACTATAGATCTATCTCACAGACGATGCAGACAGATAGAATCTATTAGGTTACATCCCTATAGACACTAGGATATGGGGTGAGGGCGTTATGGTTATAAACCTTGAAAGCGTTTAACACCTCTTAGTAATCTCATATGAAAGATCCTCACATCTGAAATGGACATCAGAGCTGAGGTCTATCAGTGGCTCATTTGCTTGTTTAACTTAAACAAATCAATTGAAATAAAATTATACAGTTGCTTGTTGATAGACAATGCATATTAACTGTGTGAGGCTGTACACTAATGGCATACTGTATCTGTTAATTCTCTGCAAATGACATGTACATGTTTGTTAATTACAAGGATACATTCCTTTGCAAATCAATTTTCTGAGAGTACTACATACATGTAGCACTGGTGCTATTTCAGGTATTTCCACATGTTATTCAAGTTCAATTCATTTTTGGTTCGAGGGGGGATAAGGAAAATAAATACTAAATATGGAAGTATCACTTTTGCTCTCAAATATAAATTTCTTTTTGTAATACTATAAAGCAAGGAAATCAAATAAAAAATATGGACATGTCTTTTAAAGAGAGAAAATGGGAAGAGAAAAAGAACTGAAGAGATAATCAGACAAATCATATTTAATTAAAAGGGAAATATCAGTATGATACA